>VWZV01004522.1:82976-154612 GCA_013397155.1 Irena cyanogastra
CCTGTGAGTGCCCTGTGAGTGCCCTGTGAGTATCCTGTGAGTGCCCCGTGAGTGCCCTGTGCTGCCTGCTGGCTCCTGCCTCTCAGTCTCCCTCAGCCGGGGCTGCTCTCAGAGCTTGGGGAGATGCTGTGCCTGGCAGCGCTGCTCCGGGTGCTGGCGTGCCAAGGAAACACCTCCGCACCCTCCGGGCAGAGTTAACTTGGGACAGTGTTAAAGTACAGCCAGCCTGGCTCAGCCCAGCTCAGCTGGACCCTGGCTGTGCCCCAGCCCTCCCCAACCTGGGGCACTGCCTGGCTCCCCTCCCGCAGGGCTGGGGCTGCCGCCGGCACTCGGGATTTAAACAAAACACCCTGGAGTGTCGGCACAGGGAGCGCCCGAGCACTGCCCGCAGCCCCCGAGGGCCGGGCACAAAAACTATTCGGCTGCTCCGGCACAACATTAGGAGAGTGGCTCTGCAAATACTGGGTTTTCTCTCTCAAAATTAAAGAAGCAGCCTGAGGTTGAGAGCTGTGCTCTGAATATTCACGGGGCTCTGCTGGTCCTCAGGTAGCCCTGGCTTGCAGGGGGTAAGGAAGGGCTCTTCCAGCTGCAGCAATGTCCATCCCAAAGCCCAGGAACTTTGGGAACCCCCCAACATTAGGCGCAGTCAGTTTATCGAGATTAGTTAATTACAGGCCACTTGTTATTAACTTGGAGATTTCCAGAATATGCTTAGTCCCTGTAAAGTCACCAGAAAAGAAAAATTGCTGCAACAAGTTTTCCTTGGATTTGAAAAATGACCTTTCCTGCCCGGGTGAATTGAGAGCTGCACACCCAGAAGGCAGGGGCTGAGCAGCCCCACGTCCCTCTCACTCACAGGGCTGCTCTGCAAGGCTGTCAATCCCAGGGAATTTATTTAGGCAGTCTCAAGGGAAGGTCTTGGCAAAGCATTAATGGCCTTCTTTCGTAAAACAGACCTTTATTCAGTGTTCAGCTGGCTGGGTCCCTGTGCAGAGCCAGGTCCAGCTCAGCCCTTGCTGCAGGGGAGTGCACCGAGCCCTGCTGGAACATCTGGCTCTGCAGGCACAGCTGCACGTGTGCACCCTCAGCCCGGGGGCGTCCCGGGCTCCTCAGCATTCCGCCCTCGTTCCCTGGGAGTGAGCTGGTGCAGGGCTGGAAGGAGGAGACCACGCCGAGAAGCCCTGTGAAAAGGAAAGGCTGACAGTAATCCACATCTCCTGGCATTCAGCTGCGGCTGGGTGTGGAAGCCCAGCTCGTTTGGAAGGATCAAATTCCAAGTGATGTGTGTGAGCCCCAGTCACAGCTCTCCGAAAGAGATCCCAGTTCTGGAAAAACAAATTCCAAGTGGTTAAGAAAAAACACATCTGAGACACTTCAATTAACTACAACTCTCACATGGTCTCAGATTTGTCTGAGAGCCTCCCTAAATCCTTAATCCTCAAATGAAATTCAATTTATTTCATATGTTCTTAGTGCCTAAACAATTATTGTACCCTTGCAGTCACTTGTAGGGCCTTTTCTCCTTCCCCTCCCACATGGAAGAGTCATTTCCTTGTTTTTGATAGCACAGGACAAGCGTGGCCAGCTGATGTCTTCACCATCTGAGGGGTTCCGTGTCAAAAATAGATGCAAGAATTCAAGGGAACTCCAACCCCTATGGAATTACAAAAGGATGAGCACAATTCCTGCTGCTGGTTCATGGTTCCTGCCTCAAATACAGATTTTCATTATGGTTTTCCACATAAACAGTATAGAAAATTAGAAACAAAAATAGTATATAAAATTCTGAATTAGTTCTCAGAGCAGCTTACCCTGGAAAATGCAGGCCCTGTCCTGGTCCAGCCGATGGACATCCAAAACTCAACCTCCCTCAGCCATTCTATCCCCAGAAACACCAGCAGCACGAGCTGGCCACGCCACTTCTGCTAACAGAATGACCCAGATCCATTCTTAAAAGTAGCAAAATAAACTGGGTTATCTCTGAAGAACCATTAATATGCCAGTTTTGTTTTGTTTGCATTTATGCAATCAGGAAATATCCCTAACCCAGGAATATCCCCTTCATCTGATTTTTCAAAATAAGTCTTTTTATCTCTAATTAGCTCTTGGCACAGAAGTTTTTTATAGCAGGGTTTCAGCCAGAGGGAGCTGAGTTGGGCTGTGAATTTCTGACAAGGCAGGACAAAAGTCTGAGCGGGGAACTCGAGGGGTTCATTCGTGTCCCAGGGCTCGGATGGCAGCGTGGGCACGGGGAGAGCCCAGCCAGTGCCAGGGGTGAATTACTGACAGCCAGGCCCTGGGGTCACTGCCACCCGCTCCTCAGGAGCCGTGTCCCCCTTTGGGCAGAGCTGTGGCACCCCCTGGGCACAGAGACACGGCTGGCAGCTCTGCGGGGGACCTGGGGCAGGTGGCCCTCGAACACCCCCGGTGCCCGGGCAGGGTGAGGCTGTTGTCCCTGCCACGTGCCACCAGAGCCAGAGCAGCCACATGTCCCGTGGGCAGGTCAGAGCCCCAGCCCTGTCCCTGCTGACCCCATCGCTCCCAGTCCAGTCCCTGCTGTCCCCATCGCTCCCAGCCTCATCCCTGCTGTCCCCATCGCTCCCAGCCCTGTCCCTGCTGTCCCCATCGCTCCCAGCCTCATCCCTGCTGTCCCCATCGCTCCCCGCCCAGTCCCTGCTGTCCCTATCGCTCCCAGCACCGAGCTGGGTGTGCTCCAGCCCTGTCCCTGCTGTCCCCATCGCTCCCAGCCCTGTCCCTGCTGTCCCCATCGCTCCCAGCCCTGTCCCTGCTGTCCCCATCGCTCCCAGCCCTGTCCCTGCTGTCCCCATCGCTCCCAGCCCTGTCCCTGCTGTCCCCAGCTCCCTCGGGAGGGGACCCTGCCCCAGCCCCCCACAGCAGCTCCTCAGGGGTCCTGCTGGCTGGTGGCCCTGGAACAGACTGCCTGCTGGGTGATGTCACCAGAACCACGGAGGGAAAGGCCAAACAGGGCAGCAGTTTGGGGAAGATCTGTCCTAAAATGGGAGCTGGAGCAATGAGCAGCGAGCTCTGAACACATTACTGTAATGACATTGCCGTGCTGAGAGCCCAGAGCCCACGCAGCCCCACTGCTGGAACAATCCCTCCAGAGCTGGAAGGCGAGAGAAAATCAGCCCAAGGCAGAGCTCTGGTCCCCAAACAGCAGCAGGGCCGGAGGCAGCGTGGGAGGGATCCCAGTGCTGCCACAGAGGGACACGTCAGTGCCCTGAGAGCTCCTTTCCTGGGAAGAGACTGCTTTTGGGGAGCTCCTTTCCTGGGAAGAGACTGCTTTTTGGGAGCTCCTTTCCTGGGAAAAGACTGCTTTTTGGGGAGTTCTTTCAGCATGGCTGTGGCTTTCCAACACAGGGCAACAAACCTGTTCTGGGCAATAGAAATTGCTTTTAAAGGGGCTTGAAGGCAGCACAGGGAGGAAGCTGGGCCGTGCTGCAGAAGGGGGCAGGGGTGCAGGTCCTACAGCAGCTCCAGGGCTGGGGCAGGAGCTGCTGGGCTGGTGCAAGGCTCCATCCCTGCTGGCACAGAGGAGCTGTTTGGGCTGTCCTGGCGTGCTCAGCACCCTGGGGAAGGATGGAGCTGCAGAGGGGTTCAAACCCAGCCAAACCCACAGGGAACCTGCCCACCTCCCTCTGGGATGCTGCACTCCCCTGACACCGAGCAGGAGGGGCTGAGCTGGCAGCATGGGCACTGCCAGATTTTCATATTCGTTGGGTGAAATTGAATTTAGTGTCAAAAGATTGAAGTTGATTTATAAACCCCCCCAAGACCCAGGTCCAGGGAGGGGTTGAGGGAAGATTTGGGCTTACCCAGCAGAATTTGCTCCTTGGGGCACAGGTGGGGCCTCACCGAGGGGTGCTCAGGCTCTGGAGGACTGGAATAACAGAAAATTCAATCAAAGGCACAGCTGTGCCCCAGCTGCAGCTGCCTCGGTGGCATCTGCACCCCTGGCAGCTGTACAGACACATGGGATGGGTGTGCTCGGGACCAAGCTGTGGGAATTCCTGGGCAGCAAGTCCACAAGGAGAAATTCAGGAACCAGCCAAGGCCCCGAGCGTCCCTTGTCGTGGTGCTGGATGGGCCACGCTCAGGTCCTGTCCCCAGGGAGCACCTGTGACAGTCCAGCCTAGCCAGGGCCCCTCTGCCCTCACCAGCACACAGGCTGAGGATGCCAGCACCCCCAGCTCCTCCCCTCATTCCCATGCAGCACTAATAATAAATCCAGAGGGCAGCTATTAATGCCAGCCGTGGGCAGTGCCCCGCAGTGACACCGAGCAGGGGCTGGCAGGGCCCGCTCCTGCAGAGCCCCAGGAATGTGAGCCTTTCCTGTGAAAGAGGGCCTGCTCATTCATCAGCATCAAAAAGTCTGTGCAAGCCAAGAATGTATTTATTTTTCATCTAAATATAGTTGAAGTTCTGTTAAAACCTGCCAGGAATGGCCAGACTCCCACCCCACAGGCGGCACCAGGGAGGTGGCACGCAGCTCTGGGTGCCAGTCCCCCATTTCCACGTCCCAGGTGCTCATCCCCCTTGGCTGGGTGATGGTTTGGCACAGAGAGGGGCTGTGGGGAGGCACGCCTGCCTCCAGACCCCCACCTGTGCCCAGGTGAGACACGGGTGGCCCCAGCCTCTCCCCAACAGGAGCAGGGGTGGCTTTGAGCGCTTGCAGAACCAGGGCACGAGGGCCGAGGTGGCTCCTGCAGGGATAGCCCAGCCAGCCCCAGGCAGGGTCGGGGGCATTTGAGGGGTCACTGCTTGGCCTCTGGCAGCAGCACTGGAGAGGATGAAGTTTATCTCGTGCTTCAGGAATGACTCTGAGAGAGCAAATTGGGTTTGTATTTGTTTCGGAACAACCACTAGCAACTGCTGAGGCTGGCAGGAATCTGGCCTGAGGATTATTTAGGCTATTTGGATAGCTTCGACAGCTTGTCCAAACTCTCTGGGCCCTCACTGTTGGTGCCTCAGGGGAAAACTCCCCATTTCTCCTCTCTGCCCTGCCGGTGCTGTGTGCGCATCCCAATGGCACAGGGAGCCTCCGACAGCCTCAGGTCCAGCCCTCCACGGGGGAGAGGGCTCTGCCTGAGGGATGGCTGTGAGCCACATTTCACTGCTGGCCTGGGCAGTGGGACAGGAGAGGGCCATGGGATTCAGCCTGGTCACTGCTGCTGCCCCAGTCCCTGCCCCTGTGCCCACAGCACTCGGGGGTGACCACCCCTCATCCCTTATCTCCCTTTTCTCCCTCATTCCTTATCTCCCTTTTCTCCCTCACCCCTCATCTCCCTTTTCTCCCTCATTCCTTATCTCCCTTTTCTCCCTCATCCCTTATCTCCCTTTTCTCCCTCATCCCTTATCTCCCTTCTGCCCCCCCTCCCTGCCTGAGCCACGGGAGCCTCTTGCAGCTCTCTCTGTGCTCCCCGTTGCTGTTCTCACCGATTCCAGCTCCGCAGGTGCACCGAGCCAGCCCTGCGGGTCAGCTGTCCCCGAGGGTTAATGCCCAGGGGCTGCCACTTTAACCCTCCAAACAAGACAAAAGGTTTGAAGGTTTGACTCCCAAGCTGGAGCAAGCCCCAGAGGCCAGCTGCAGGCCCGTCTGTAAGCACACGCACACACACACACACACACACACTCTTCGTGCATTTCTGTAGGAATCTGTGACTTTGCAGGGACGCCTTTCGCTCTTTAGGAAAACCTGCCCCCACCCCTTTCATGCTCTGGACTCTCAAAGCTTGGAAGCCAAGGGTTTGCCAAAAAAAGAGGGAGAAAAGCACCCCCAGCTCTCTCCCAGAGATGCTGATCATGAACCAGAGGATGCTCAGGCGGCGAGGAAGGGAGGGGTGAGCCCCAGGGGAGAGGCAGCTGGGCTGGCAGGAGCCCCCAGAGCCGGGAGCGAGCTGCAGGATGCTCCTCCGAGCCCAGCCTGCCTCAGCGCCAGCAGGGGACGGCACAGCCTGCACTTAAGGGAAGCCAGAAATTTGCCAAAGCATTGGTTTTGACAGAGCACACGGAAAATCAAAGCATCACACTTAGAGCTTGCTTCGGTCTCCTGGTCTCCTGGCATTTTTCCTGTGAAACCTTCTCTTTCCTGTGTGTGCAGACAGTATGTTCTAGCTGAGCTCTTGCATCTGCAATCACATTTATAGCAGCACAGCAACAGAGATTGCAACACTCCAGTGAGGATGAGATGAAGTAGAATCCTACTGTTTATTCAAAATCAACTACTATGGTAAAAATAATGGTAATAAATAATGTCTGCCTGGGCTCCGAAAATGCAAAAGGAACAAAAATAATCCCAGTCACCTTAATCTTTCAATACATTTCTAAAAAATTATTCTGCTGGTATTTCACTTAGTAATTGAAATTTGTTTGATAATTAGAATTTCTTTTTCATTTGCCAAAGATCTGAAGTCTAAATAAAAAATCTAATCGGTGACTGTTCTCCACACCTTACTGTGCTTACCCGAGCTCCCTAAGCACCCCCAGGAGGCAGCCCCGGGGCAGGGCGGGCAGCAGGACAGCCCTCACCTGCTCAGGATGCAGAGAGGGTGGGAGTGCTGCTCTGGGGTGCCAGGGGCATCTCAGGTTCCAAAAGACAGCGATGGGGAACACCTGCAGGAGACAGACCCAAGCACCCAGAGAGCCTGCTCCTCGGGCACAAACGCACCATTGCACCTGCTCCCAGCACACTGGGACGAGACCTGGGCAGCACTCCGAATAAATGCAGAGCTCCAAGTCCCAGAAGGTGTCTGTCCCTCTCCACGATGTGGCAGTGCCCCAGCCAGGCCCCGTGCTGCAGGGAGAGGCTGCTGCTGCCGCGGTGCAGGACAGCTCGGTGCTGCCTCAACCCCAGCCAGCAACTAAGAACAGCTACTGACAAAAATGCACTCTGTCCCGCTCCAAACCCCAAACACGGCTCTGTGAGGAAAACCAGCCCCACTCCAGCCACAAGCAGCACCCACGGGGAGAGGCTGCTGCTCCCAGCTGGCAGGCTGGATTCAAAACTGCCTCTGTTGCCTCTGTGCCCCAACAGGATCCGCTGGCACCTTCCCCCAGCAGCTGCTCCTCCTGCCGCTAAATCAGAAAGGTTTTTCAAACCTCCGGAACTGCCTCCAGGCTCTTTCCCAATGCCTGAGTATGTTCAAACGCTCCCTAATTTCCAAGGACAATAGCCAGTCCTGCCTAATTTATGTGCGCTCCCACATTAGCTCCGTAATAACCTTGTAGCAGATGACTCCAGCATAAACTGTCCCGAAGTGCGATCTCGGCGGGGACCACGGCGCTTCCAGAGGCTGCTGCTCACTCTGGCAGCGGGAGAGGTGTCACCCTCCCTTCCCAAAGGCACAGGGACCAGTTTGCTCCGTCACCTGCAGGACCTGGCGTGGCTGGTGGCCCCAGGGGAGCTGAAGGAGCCCTCTGGCAGAGCTGTGCTGGCCTGGGCAGTGCAGCCCGGGGTCCCTGCGCCCCCAGCAGTGTGTGGGCATGGCTGGACCGTTTCCAGTCTCTGGGGATGCACGGAGATGTCTTTTGGCAGACGAAGGCCTTCACACAGAGCCACTGAGGGCTCTCTGTGGCAAGGGGAGGTGCTCGGGAAGAGCCCGGCAGGGCAGTAATGGCTTTTTGCTGAACCTCACAAGATTCTTCTACCCTGTCTGTGATCTCTGGCACTGCAGCTCCCAAGGGGAAATGCCTGAGCAAAACCACCTCCAGCAGCCAGCAGCTGTCACTGAACCCCTGGAAAAGGGAGGCCAGGCACTGCCCCACCTCAGCCCTGGCACTGGGGCTCCAGCCGGGCAGAGAGGGGCTCTGCTGCTGCTGCTCCACCCCTGAACCCCTGCCTGGCCATAAACCACCCCCTACCTCTGAACCCAGCTCAGCTCCCACAGGACTGTCCCCGTGAGGAATAAAGCTGCCCCTCCAAGCCCCTGTTGGGGGGCTAATTACTGACCCAAGGCAGTAAATCCCCTCCCAGTTTCCCCCCAGAGCGCCCAGCTGAACTCCTGAGCCTTCCAATAAAATCAGGAGTAAAAAGCACTGACCTGGGCTCCTGCCAAGCGGGTGACCCCAGCTGCTGGAGCTGCCTGTCCCCGTGGCAGGTCTCACAGCCTCGCTGCCCCGGCCAGCGCACGCTGCACCTTTGGATGCAGAACGCGGCATTTCAAACGGAGCCGAAGCGCTGCACACCTCGGAGCTCTGTGGATCCGCGGTGCTTCCCTCGCTCTGTGAGTGCGGCTCGGCCGGGGCCATCCAGGAGTCAGCGATGGCACACTCACCATTAACCTGTCACCCCCGGCCCTGCCGAGAGGGACGCAACGCGTTCGCAGGGAAACACAAACGACCGACGCCAGCCTGAAACCTGTATCTAAACGCGGGATTAGTCAGAGAACGTGTGCGCACATCTGGCTAAGGACAGCCTCGGGTCCCGGTGCGGGAAGGCGGTGCCGCTGCCGGGGCCCGGCCGGTGCAGGAGCAGCGGGGCAGCGCGGATTAGCAGCAGTTAACAGCTGATTCATTGAGGCTCTTCGAGCCATCATTAGCCCCAGCGGATTCATGCTTAGAGTGACTGCCTCGGTTACGCGATACCATCTCTGTTATTCCAAACTTAATGGAGCCGCATAAACAAAGCGGTTTTAGAACAGTCCCTTCTCTTTTTTTTTCCCTCCCTTAAAGATCATTATTTGGATAAAACAAAGGGTGGTAATAATTCTCCCGGCTGCGCTGGCCGTGAAACCTCCGAGGGAACGGCTCGGGTGCTGCAGCTGCATCCCGAGGGACCCGTCCCTCCCGGCCCCGGCACCCCTGCCCGGGCAGCTCTGTCCAGCTCTGTCCCTCCCGGCCCCGGCAGTTCTGTCCAGCTCTGTCCAGCTCTGTCCCTCCCGGCCCGGGCAGTTCTGCCCAGCTCTGTCCCTCCCGGCCCCGGCACCCCTGTCCAGCTCTGTCCAGCTCTGTCCCTCCCGGCCCCGCCAGTTCTGTCCAGCTCTGTCCCTCCCGGCCCCGGCACCCCTGTCCAGCTCTGTCCCTCCCGGCCCCGGCAGTTCTGTCCAGTTCTGTCCAGCTCTGTCCCTCCCGGCCCCGGCACCCCTGCCCGGGCAGTTCTGTCCAGCTCTGTCCAGCTCTGCCCCTCCCGGCCCCGGCAGTTCTGTCCAGCTCTGCCCAGCTCTGCCCCTCCCGGCCCCGGCAGTTCTGTCCAGCTCTGCCCAGCTCTGTCCCACCGCGCCCTTCCGGAGGGCTCCGGAGCAGCTGCTGCCCTTCCCGCCCGAGATCTCGCCTCGCTCCCACCGTGCAGATGAGGTTCTGTTCCTCTCAGCCCCATAACCCGTGGGCTGTGGCAGCACACGGGGTGAGGCGTTTTTGCTGCCCGGGCAGGATTCGGACCTCGCAGTTCCGCGCCCCTGGGGACCCGGGGCACGGGCCGGGAACAGGAGAGGGCGGGGGGTTTGAGGCGCAGGGGAGCCAGACGGCACCTGCAGCTGCCCACAGCTCGTACCGAGAGCAGGGGAACCCGAGCTCGGAGCAACGGGAGCACACGGGCTGCCCCCGCAGGGGACCGGGGGACAGATGTGACACTGCCCACAGCAGGAGCTGCCCGGGGATCTGGGGTATGCTGCATTATGCACACACACACTTCCTGCATCTAAATTCAGTGACAAAATCCTGCTCCTAACGGGACACAATCCAAAGCCATTAAACTGTGCTGCACAACCATTAAAGGAGTCGTAAATAAAATTATTTCACAAAGGCAAATGTCTCTGTAGGGCTGGCGAAATAAAGCAATTTTTCCCCTTTATTAATTATTTCACTTAAAAGGTAAAATAAATTGACCAGCAACCGAGCTTGTCAGAAGCTAAATGGGAACTGTCACACAAACAAATGTTCTGCTAATGTCGGAAAAGGAATTTCCTTTGAAAGAGGAAATACTACCCAGCACTGCCTCTGGATAAGGCTGTGGCAGGACTTGTCCTCAAACTTACAGAGGAAAAAAGCAACAGGAAGAAGAGATCTCTGACTATTTTACCTGGCACATAATGAGGAAAAAGCCGGAAAATGAGAACTGCAGGGAGGTGCCCATCACCATCCCGAGGAGCTGGGGGTCCCTATCAGCCTGGGGGGCTCACCCCGGCCCGGCTGTGCCGAGCTGCCCGCGAGGGCTGCACCTGGAACACAGCCCCAGAGCTGCTCACCTGGCGACACGAAGGCCTCCTGGCTCACCCACCTGTCCCAGAGGGAGTGGCAGGGGGTTTGCCGCCCTGGGAAAGCCAACCGAGGGATGCACGGCAGGTTAAACCCCAGGCAGGTGTCGCTCACGGCTGCAGGAAGGCTCGGCTGAGAGCGAGCAGTGCCTGAGCCCCAAACCCCGCACGCCGCAGCCCCAGCTCATCCCGGCGGCGTTCCGGCACTCCTGGGACTGCCCCCGGCCAGGTGCGGCCGTGCCCGGCCCGTGCCCGCAGCAGGGACCCTCCTTTGCTCGGAGCAGCTCCCCAGCTGCCCGAGGGCTCGGTGACTTTGTGAGCAGGGAGAGGCACAGCCAGATGTCAAAGCCAATCGCCTCCCAAAACATCTGTCCGCAGGAGCGGCAGCCCAGGGGCACGAGCAGCTGTGAGCCGGGCACACACTGCAGCAGGCAGGAGGGAGAGTTCCTGGCACTGCCAGGTGTGCCATGGGACCGACGGGTGTGCCACGGGACTGCCATGTGTGCCATGGTACTGCCAGGTGTGCCGGGGGACCGACAGGTGTGCCACGGGGCTGCCAGCTGTGCCATGGCACTGCCAGCTGTGCCGCGGGACCTACTAGTGTGCCACGGGGTTGCCAGGTGTGCCACGGGGCTGCCAGCTGTGCCGTGGGACCGACAGGTGTGCCACGGGGCTGCCATGTGTGCCGTGGGACCCACGGGTGTGCCACGGGGCTGCCATGTGTGCCATGGCACTGCCAGGTGTGCCGCGGGACCGACAGGTGTGCCATGGGACCGGCAGGCGTGCCATGGGACCCACGGGTGTGCCACGGGGCTGCCAGGTGTGCCGCGGGACCGACAGGTGTGCCATGGCACTGCCAGGTGTGCCATGGGACCGACAGGTGTGCCGCGGGACCGACAGGTGTGCCATGACACTGCCAGGTGTGCCATGGGACCGACAGGTGTGCCGCGGGACCGACAGGTGTGCCGCGGGACCGACAGGCGTGCCATGACACTGCCAGGTGTGCCGTGGGACCCACGGGTGTGCCATGGCACTGCCAGGTGTGCCGCGGGACCGACAGGTGTGCCATGACACTGCCAGGTGTGCCGTGGGACCGACAGGTGTGCCATGGGACCGACAGGTGTGCCGTGGGACCCACGGGTGTGCCATGGCACTGCCAGGTGTGCCGCGGGACCGGCCTCCTCGCCTGGCACTCCCGGCTCGGCAGCTGCCGCCACCGCGGGAGTGAAGCTGGGAGAGTGAACTGCCTGCGCAACCAGTGCCCCGCACTCACCTCTGTCCAGACCGCCCCTCACGGTGGCCCGGCCGTGCCACGGGCACAGGAGGCATCAGGAGACGTCCTGGCTCCGGCTCGGCGCTGTCGCAGCAAACAGCGGTGGCCGAGGAGCCCGGGACAGGAGCGTGCTCGCCGAGAGCACACGGGCTGCGTTTGCTGTCCCGGCCCAGTCCCGCGCTGCCGTGGAGCAACACTGACCCCCTGTGCGGGTGGCAGAGCCCTGCAGGGCCGGCAGAGCCCTGGAGCGGCCACCACAAGCCCCGGAGGTGGCCGTCAGCCCTGGTCCTGCAGCACCTGCCCTCGGAGCAGCGCTGCGGATGGCAGGGCAGAGCAGAGCCCAGCCCTGCGTGTGCCGAGCAGCTGGGCACAAGAAAGGCTCCAGGAGCTTCCCAAAGGCCCGGGCTCCGTCTGGGGGCGGGTGAGAAGCTGCAGCTGCAGAGCTCAGCACTGCACACGCACCTGTGGGACCGTGCCGGTGAGGGGCAGGGCCCGGGCTCCGACGCCTTTTCCTTAAAGTCTCCGACTGATTTTCATTCTGCTGGTGGGACACCGGCTGTTTGTTTCCTCAGGTATCACTCTAAAAATAACCACTGGGAACAATCAGTCCTCCCGATGTCCAGACTCCTTGATGTTATTCAGCCTATGAAAGTGACCTTCGTATTGCAGCAGACTAAAAAATTCCATCCAGGCAAGAAAAGAGCATGCAGAGAAGCCAGAAAATGCCAGCCTGGCCACAGCACCCGGTCTGATGGCACAGGGAGAGGCTCGGGGTGTCATCCACCTACTGATTTATTGGACTTTTCTTCTGAGAGCATGGGCAGCAAAATTAATCGCTCCATTGTTTCTTCCTATGAAAATAAACCCCCACACGCTTCACTGGAAATGTCACACCCCTCGTGCAGGAGAGGCTGTTCTCGAGCTGTAGGAGCACCGGTTCCCCGGGGTGGTGAGCAAGAAGCTCTGCAGGAGCTTCCTGGTGAAAAGTAAATCAGTGAGATGGATTCAGCACCTCGATCACGTCCAGAACAAACAGGAGCATCGTCCTCAAGGGGAGAGCGGGGAGAGCGTCTCAGGCCATTTAGAATCAGCTCCCAGACAATGGGAATCTGGTCTGCGGTGGAAGGGATGGAGTCCCACAGGCGCTGGGATCGCTGGGCTCTGCGGTGTGTAACCCTCCGGGTCTCAGCCTGTGCCGACCCTTTCTTCCCTCCCACGCACACCGACTGCACGGGCCCGTGCGCCGATACTCGCTGAGAGAGAGTTCGGTGCTGGAAACGGTTATTTTTAACATATTACTTGAAAACACAGCTCATGGAAAGCTCGGTCAAGAAGCACAACAGCACAAAAACAGAGGAGTGTCAGTGGGCCATCCGCATGGCAGCGCCAGGGGCTCGCTGCTGCCGCTCCTGTTTTGCCGGAGACACTTCTGGAAAGTGCTTCTCTTCTATTTTTGTGCTCTGAAATGTGTGAACGGTTAAAAACTGCCGAGAATGACACTAAAGAGCTCGAAACAAGTGCTCGGGAGTGTTCACACCCTTAAGTGCATGTGAACAGCGCGGTACAAAGGAAAACAAAGCTGTACAAAAGGACCTGCTGCATCCCGATAGCAGTGCTCCCGATTTTTTCCCTTTCACCGGAAAAAGCCACCAAAACCGCCCAAACCAAGAGCAAAGGAAAATGCGGATTAGGATAGGAAATAGGATAATTTGTTGTGTTTAACAGCATTAACCCGTGGGGTTCGGGGCTTAGCCAGGTGGTCAGACCTTGCGGCTGTCGGCACCAAGCCAGAGCTGCTCCTGCTCGGGCCAGCGCCTGGCCACCGCCACCAGCGAGGGCAAGCCCAGGGACCTCGTGGTCCTTTACGCGGGGACTCTCATGGCACTGCTGCCAGGCTGGGTTTTGGGACAGCTTGCCCGCAGCTCACCCGGGACAGGATGACTGGGGTTATTATGACTCCTGAAACCCGAAATCCATTCAGGCGTGGAATGAAAATAAAGGATTTGTGATATAACAGCTGCAGTGGGACTCTGGGGTTTCCAGGCTGGCGTTGTTCCAGACGCACTGGCCGGAGGAGCACTGCCGTGCTGCCGAGCCCACGGACAGCAGGGCAGGCAGGAACCGCACACACCCAGCAGGACCAGGTGCTGTCACCTCGCCCTGGCCCCTCTGCCCCTGTGATGAGCCCTTCCCTTCACCAGCTGTCACCTTCCCCGTGGCACTGACCCCCACCCTGCCAACAGCTGAAAAACACCTTCCCATCCAAACGCAGCACTAAAAACAGCCTGACCTGACCTCTCTGGGCACTTAGAAACCCAACGCTGGGCTGACTACAGATGGACAGTTCACTAAAACAATATTTACAGACACAGAAAAGCACTTCCAGCGCGAATCTGGCTGATAGCAGCCCTTATCAGCACCTCAGCAGCCCTCACATGACAGACCTCCAGGCACGTCCTGACGCTGCTGCAGCCAGCAGCGCTGGAACCTGCCCCGGGACACGGCTGTGTTATCTTTCCATCTCAGTGCATCCCACCCCGAGGGACACAGCCGGCACCAGCCTGCCCGAAGCCCGGGAGAGCCCGGCTGCACTCCTGGCTGCTTTGAGGTGCCTTCAGCACGCAGCCACAGGCTGGGAAGAGTTTCTCTCTAATGTCTGACCTACATTTCCCCTCTTTCAGTTTGAACCCATTACTCCTTCTCCTTACACTTCCTGATGACTTATCCCAGCAGTACAAATAGTTGTGTTTGTTCCTTTGGGTGGGTAGAAACAACTTTTAGTGGCACTTGCCCATTCAAAATGCACGGTCCAGACTATTTCAAGCAGTAAAAGCAGCTCTTTGCCAACACCAACCAATCTTTGCAAATCCTTTACCTGGAGCCGTTAAAATACAATTATCAGTCCAAGCAGAACTGCAGAGCTTCAAGCCAGGGCCAGAGTTATCTTTTCTTATCATTAAGCCATGAAGGAAAGAAGCAATAAACATAAAAATGCACCAATAACTGCTTGTTCTAATGAGTAAAAATAACTCTGGCAGAACAGGCACATGGAGCAGAAACTTTCCCCAGAAATACAGAACCACAAATAACAGTCCAGCGAGTTTAAAACAAACGTGTGCTCTGGGATTTGCAGCTGGAGTATCGGGATACAGCCGAGCTCTGGGAGAACCAGGTGCTGCAGTGAGAGAGGGTTCAGCAGGAGAAAGCCCAGGAGACACTCCCAGAGTGACAAAGTGGTGTGCCAGCAGCAGCACGAGTGGCACCTGACAGGGCAGGTGGGAGGTGAGGGGATCCCTGCAGGGCCTCTGCAGCCCTGAGGAGCCCAGGGGATGCTCTGCCCTGGACAGCCCTGATCCCACTCACAGCCAGGTGCCCTTTCCCAAAGCGCCTGGTGAAGTCCCTGCTGTGGAACACAGACAAGTCCTTGTCTGTTAAAGCCTGTCCTGAGGAGCCCCAGGTTCTCCACCCCTGGTCAGGGCAGAGCTGCCCCTGCCCCGGGTCAGCTCCTGGGGCTGGACACCCCTGCCAGCCCTGGACACCCCTGCCAGCCCTGGGAGCTGTGTCGGCTCCAGCATTCCAGACCCTCGGGATTTCTTCAATCCTGCTGCAGGCAGAGGGACAGAAGCAGCCATTTACAAGCAGTGAATATCCTCCGGGATACTGGGGCTCTGAAAGGAGCATCCTCACCAGAGCCAGGTGTGCTCAGCCCTGCTCCAGCACCAGCACCTGCAGCAGGGACAGCGGGCTGGAGTTACTGCAGCTCGGGGAATTGCCTTCTCCTTTTACTGCCGGCACACACCCCAGCCTGTTCCTTCAGGGGCAGGTGCAGCCGTTCCCTGGGGCCACTGCCAGCTTTCCCCTGTCCCTCCCGTCCTGCTGAGCCCGGGGCTCCTCCGCCTGCTCCTGGGGAAAACCACCCGCGCCAGGCCAGAGGAAACCACAGCGAACTCGGGCTGATTCCCTGGGGGAAAAATCCAGCAGCTCCAGCCTTCCCCGAGGAAAACGGGAGCCAGGCAAAGGAGGATGCTGCTCTCGGGCCGAGGTGGTGCAGGAGGAGGAGGAGGAGGAGGAGGATGCTCTTCCTCGGGCAGCCCTCACTAGATGGTGCTGTGAGACAGCAGAACAGCACCGACAGCATCTCCCTCTCCTGCCTGTTTTAGTCGCATCAAAATCCCACACGTCTAACTCCTGCAGTCTTCCATACTCTATTGATCCAAATCAGAATTGCAGTTAAATAATTCCAGTTTGATAAAATATTCAAGGCTGGCATACTGATTACAGCATTCATTTTTCACTCAGAGCTCCCAGGAGCAGATCTGTTTTCCAGTCAGCTCTATGAAACATTCCTTTCACCTACTTTAAAGGTTCTATACAAAAGCTTTTTCAAAATAAAGACAATTTCAGTTCTACACAGGAGAAAGTTCAAACTCCCAGCCCTTACTCTGCACATGTACAAAGAGATTTTTTTTATGCTCTGCTCCAGTCACCATTGCATTTAAACTGTCCAAAATAAAGCCAGAAGTGCTTACATCTGTTTTTCCTCCTTGTTTACATCTTTCTTTCCTCCCCCTCTGTGTTCACATCTAGAAGAAAACACCCAACCAATTGTTTAAGGAGGGATCTAACACTGCAGGGAGGATCAACCCTTTGGGATATAAAGTTCATCATGGACATTTTAAGGGAAGAGGAGCCGTGTCCATGTGACAGCCACAAGGAAGGTGGAATTGCTCCAGACCCTGGGGGCTGGTGGTGCCCCAGCCCAGCTCAAGGGTGCCAGCCATCATCCCTTCTCCCTCCTGTGGTCAGGATTTGAAGGCTCAGAGCTCTGGAATCACACCAGCAATGCAGATTGACAAAAGTGGCATTTGGCCCCAAGGCCCTCCGATATTTGCTGTTACTATAAAAGGAGCCTTGGCCCGTTGATGAACACGGACTGGATGTGGTTCCACAGAGACTGGGAAAGCTGAGGGTTGTGTTTTCAAACACCCTGTTCTGCTTTGGACAGCTCAGATTCCTTTTGAGCCTCACCTCAGGCCCCACGAGCTGTCCCATCTGCAGACCTGAGCCAGGCTGTTTTCAGCACTGAGCAGTCTCAGAGCCAGCCACTGCTCATCTCAGAGCAGCCACATCCCAGCCTGGAAGGGAGAGCCCAGCAGTAACCCCAGCTCTCCGGGCTTCTGCACATCCCAAAACATTCCTCATGAAGGAATAAATTCAGACTGTGGCAGCCCAGCCTGGAGAGGAGCACGAGGTGGGTCTGGCTGAGCTGGGGATGTCCCAGCCTGGGTGGGGTTTGGAGCAGTGTCTCTACTGGAAGGGGTCCCTGCCCATGGCAGGGGCTTGGAACTGGGTGATCCTTAAGGTCTCTGGAACCCAAACCGTTCTGTGACCTCCACCACCACCCTGCTGCTGTGAGCACGCCCAGCCCAGGCCCAGTGAGCATCTTTCCCCTCCTCATCTCCTGGATTCTTTGCTGTAAGCTCCTGCAGGCAAAGCCCAGCAAAGCAAACCAGGACCTACTGCAGCAGCTGCCAGCTCCACCTCCAGCAGGCACGGGGCTGGAGCGTCAGAGGGTCGCTCTTATTTTCATTTTGCAGCCATTTAACAGACAGCAAACGGTGCCAATACAGCCTCCAAAGCACTGGCAGAGGTTGAATCCAGAGCAGCACGGAGCCAGCTGGGACCTCTGCCTTGGCCCCAGCTGCAGAGTGTGTGTGGACTGCCACAGCAGAGACCTGGAGCTGCCCAGAGCTCCAGGGCTGTTTGACACCACCCCAGCAGCAGGGAGGTCACAAAGAGCCTTGCTTGAGTCAAAGAGATGGGATGGCAGGCTGGAAGCACATGCAGTAAAAACCCAGGGAGCAAAGGGCTCCTGGCAGACACCTGGCCCTGGGGCAGAGCCCCCTCAGGCTGCCCATGAGCCACAGCAAACCCAGAGCTCCTAACAGATGTGCAAACAAAGCCATCCCTTCTCCCTGCATCCACCCTCACAGCATTCACACAGTGTCACTGGGGAAAATCGAGTGGAAAATGTCAGCCTGGGGTTTTGATTGCTCAGGTCCAGCGGGGGAAGGGCATTTGCAGCCAAGAACGTGTCAAAGCAGGCACCAGCACACGAAATATTCACGTGTATTTATATTCCTCTGGGAAAAGAACATTGGAAAACGTTGCCCTTTGCTTATAACCATCACATCCTGAGGACAAATAATTTTGGCTTTTTCCAGGAAAGGGCTCCAAATCAACAACCACAGTAGGGCTTCAGGCTACTCCTCATCACCAGGGACAGGGTTGGTCGAACTCACCTTTCCCTCCTGCTGGCACTTCCTCAGGAGGGGCAGGTCACGAGGATGTGACCCTGCACACCCCTGCACCCTCAGCTCTGCACTGCACGGCCAGGCTGAGCCACTGAACCCAGGGCAGGGACACAGCAGCATCTCCCTGGGCAGGTGAGCCTGGCACAGCCCCCAGGTGAGCCTGGCACAGGTGAGCCTGGCACAGCCCCCAGCTCTCCATGGGACAGGTGAGCCTGGCACAGCCCCCAGCTCTCCATGGCACAGGTGAGCCTGGTACAGCCCCCAGCTCTCCATGGCACAGGTGAGCCTGGTACAGCCCCCAGGTCTCCCCTGCTCCCTGGCTGTGCTCCAGGGCCCCCAGCACTCTTTGCTCCTCTTCAGGGCAGTTTCCCCTCTCCATATCTAAGAGGTAAATCTTAAATGACGGAAGATGCCAGTCTTCAAAGTGATGAAGCTTTCTTACCAAATGCTTTTTCTTATAATAAAAACCAGGGAAAGAATAACATTTGTTCAATCACATGGTTCTTGCAGCGTCTGTTTTTCTGGACTCTGGCACTGTTTGCCCTGAAAGCTGAGCAGGTTCTTCATGAAATACCATCAAGACTTGGGGCATGACTTTAGAGAGCACCAGAAATAGTGTGTGGAAGGAGAAACCAGCATTGTTTTTCTTCCACATATGGAATCCAGTTCCAGTGGGGATTTACACACACAAACATAATCCCTTTTGATTCTGACATAGCTGGGCTCTTGTTGACCCTCTTCTATTTCCCCCTCCATCTATTATATCATTAACAATTAATTTTCTTATTCCTTTTTTGGCCATCTTTTTCCTCGAGTTCAGTGGCTCAGATGGTTTCTCTGCCAGCCCCCCCAGCCTCTCCCGCTGCAGGCGAGGCCATCAGGGCTCTCCAGCCTCAGAGCAAGGTGGGCACATCCCCGTGTCCCTGCAGCCCAGACACATCCAGAGATCTCCCGTCCATTGGTACCTGCCCCGGGCGAGGCTCACCTGTGCCTCCAGGTGCACCGAGGCTGTGCAGTCACACTGACTGCCCTGGAAGAGGCTTTAATCTGTGCCCCGAGGCTGTGCAGCCAGCCACACTGTCTGCCCTGGCAGAGGCTTTAATCTGTGCCCCGAGGCTGTGCAGCCAGCCACACTGTCTGCCCTGGCAGAGGCTTTAATCTGTGCCCCGAGGCTGTGCAGCCAGCCACACTGTCTGCCCTGGCAGAGGCTTTAATCTGTGCCCCGAGGCTGTGCAGCCAGCCACACTGTCTGCCCTGGCAGAGGCTTTAATCTGTGCCCCGAGGCTGTGCAGCCAGCCACACTGTCTGCCCTGGCAGAGGCTTTAATCTGTGCCCCGAGGCTGTGCAGCCACACTGACTGCCCCAGCAGAGGGCTTTCAGAGCTTTAATCTGGGCACCAAGGCTGTGCAGCCACCTCTGAGCCACTGCCCTGCCGTGGCTGGAACAAGAGCCCACTGTGACAGCCACTCCTGATTTATATGGCACAGTCAGGGGAAGTTATGAATATTAATTCCTTTAGTTCGGCCATAAATAGTCCCAGTCAGCAGTACCCATAAAAATACAAACAGTTCAGTGTTAACTCCTGCAAAGGCCCAGCACAGACCTGGAGCAGCTCACAGATCCCAGCACAGCCAAGCCCCGGGGGGGGCACAGCAGGACCAGCCCCTCACAAGGTTTGGCTCCTGTGTGCTCAAAGGACACCAAAACCTGTTGGTTTTAACAGCCCTCAGCAGCTGCCTTGCAGCTAAACCTTTTTCTCCTAGAACACAGCTTGCCATACAGAGCAGTTCTATCCATCCCAGAGAGCCCAGGGCGCTCGGAGCCAGAATTCCATCGCAGGCACAGGTGCCAGGCACGGGAGGAGGAGGAGCTGTGCCAGGCCTGGGCACACACACTCCGTGAGCCCAGAGAGGCAGGAGAGGCTCTCCGTGCTGAGCCCAGACAGGCAGCTCACCTGAAAGCACTGGGACAATGGGAAGCACAGTGGCAGTGGGATTGTCACTGTCACCACACCTGGCCAAGCTCCACGTGCAGCCCCCTGGGCCTGACACCCACTGCCAGGGGTGTTTAATGTATGAACGTGGACAGCCCCAGCTGAAACCCCCAAAGCCTGTCTGCAGGGTAAAGCCCATGGAACAAAACAAACAGTATTTATTCTATTTCTCCCTTTTATCCAGAGCAGACCAATCAATAATTTTATACACTAAATAAATGTTTATTTTAAATTGAATTTCCCTTCTCCACCTAATAAGCCAGTATGCACCTTCCACTACCCAGATCTTCTTGGACGCTGCTGAAATCACCTGGTTCCTACGACATTACGAATGGGTTTGTGTGCCCTGTTTGCATTAAAACACCACAAATTAGGCACTGGGTACTGGCTGTGCTCCAGTGGACACGAGAGCATCCGCATTCCTGCAGAGTTACAGTGCTTCCTCCACAGACTGGATTTATATCCACATCCAAACCAAATAAATCATCAACCACAGCCCCTAAACCAGCTCACTTATCACACCAAGTGTGAATAATGAAATGTCATAATATTTGCCCAAGACACGTGGTTCGTTTGCTTTCAACAAATAAAGTCTAGAAGGGGGAAAAAAAAAAAGCAGAGGTAATGCTTCCTCTTGGTGTTGGTCATGTTGGGAGTGGGAACGGCCTCTGGGCTGGTGGAGCCGAGGCAGGAAGGGGAGAAGAACCCAGCTGGACCCCGGAGAGCCCCCTGAGCCCGGGAGCCCCGGGAACGCTGCCCAGCCGCCGGGCTCAGCCAGGGGAGCAGCAGGACTGCCCTGCAGCAGCATCCCCGCCTCTGCCAGGGCAGGAGGAGCTGCAGAGGGCTCCGGGCAGCCTGCCGGGCTTTGTTCCTCACCAGAGCAGCTTCTGCAGCCGCACACGGTCACTCACACTGCTGCGGAGCTCCCCCTGCCCGAGCGGGGGCAGGCGGCTCTCCCCTTACTGCACCTGCAGCCCGGGCTCCCAGCAGCTGCCAGCGTGCTAAACTGCGATTTTCGGTGCTCACAAACTTGTCAGCTTTTGCCTCTGGCTTGAAGTACCCGCTTGCCACGTTAGGGCTAGTGCTGCCCTCAGGGAGCCCCCGGCCCAGCCAGCCGAGCCCCCAGTGCCACAGCCACGCAGCCTGGCCACCTGCCTCAGCTGCACAACTGCTGTTTTGGGAGGGGAACACGGTCAGCAGCCACCCTGAGCCTGAGCCCAGCCCACGTTCAGCCTTCAGACAGGCAGAGCCAGAGAGCCACAATGGGTCAGGGAGAGGACGGGGAAGAGCAGCTGAAAGCTCCACACGCAAAGCTCCCAGGGCTAGAAATAGGATCTCTGCTCTGTGCTGGGTTTTTATGAGGCTCATCCTGCTCCAGGGCTTGAAAGCATTTTACTTGCAGGTGTTTGGAGCCTCCTGGCTGTGCCACAGCCAAGGAACATCAAACCCCTCTGTGCATCTCTGCCACAGGGCAGGGCTCAGGGCCAGGGCCTAGGGGACATGGGACAGGGGACACGGGACAGGGCCTTTCCTCCCTGCTGAGCACTCAGGCTGCTCTGCACTCCAGCCTCTCACACACCTCACCCAGGCCAGGGTCACACAAGCCCAGCTCTGCTTTCAGGGGGGACTGGACTCTGCCGCAGGGGATGTGGTCCTGAGGAGGAGCTTTGGAGCTGGGCTCAGCCCACCCCACTCTGCCACAGGGCACACACAGACACTCCCTTCTTACCTTAAACCCGTGCCACAAAGCCCGTTTGTGTCATTCTCTTGTCAGTGGGGCAGCTTTACCCAGCTGGTTTCCCGCTGTGCTCCCTGCAGCTGGGTAGGAGCCCTGCCCCGAGCCGCGGCTGGCTCCTGCCCCCGGCACTGCCCCGGCACCTGGCCGAAAGGGAAGTGTCACTCGACTGCTGCCACTCTGGATTTGTCACAGCACAGGTCACGGCTGAGACGGCCACGATACACAGAGCATCACCATACAATTCCAGAGAGCTGTAAGCATTCAAACACAGTGACACTTACCACATCAGAAGGCTTCGGGTGTCTGCCCACACAGAGTAACAGCATATCACCTCAGGAGGCTGCAGGCGTCTGCTGCTCTTGTCCTTCAGCCCAGCCTTTTATCCCTGATGTTCATGCCCTGCACCTGTGTGCCCTCTGCTCCCTGTGTGATTGCTCAGCTCACCTGGGCACTCCCTGGCTCATTGCTGTCACTGCTGCTCACCTGCTTTTCACACCTCTAGCCCATTGGGGATGAGGCTCCAGCCCCACTCCCAATCACCACAAACTGTGCCTACATGGATTCAGGAGGAAACAAACTCCACCAGGACAAAGGACAGGTTGGGACCCCTGTTCTGACCAGCAGCACATCTGGGTAACTCTGATTATCTCAGAATGCCCCGCTGGTTATGTCACAAGTGATAAATCAAGGCAAGACTCTCTCTTGATAAGGAAAAGCCAAGTTAGGCTATTTTAAAATGAAAATCCATAGGAATGCAGAGTTCCAGCATGAGAGAGAAGAGCTGAGATTAGGAGGTAACACAAACACAAGCTGAAAGAGGCCACTCCAGAACCATCCTGCACCTTCAGCAGAGGAGCAGCAACATCCCGTGGGTTCCCCAGAGCTGGTTTTAGTCAGGGCAGCCCTGGCACCATTCAGGGCAGTGCCTGGCTTGGCTGGGGCTGCTGAGCCCCCAGTGCTGGAGACACCCCCAGCCAGAGGGTGGCAGCTCCTCCAGCACCAGCACAGCTCCATCCCCGTGTCCAACAGGACAGGCATTTGTGCAGCCTTTGAAACCCAGCCCAGCCCGGAGCCAGAGGGCCCTGTGTGAGAGGGAGCGGGCCCGGCCAGTGCCCGAGGGGCTGCACAGCAGGAGAGGCAGCTGCAGGTGCTTCCTGTGCTCCCAGAGCACTGCTGCCATCAAACAGCACCTGGGTGCCTTGATGGGGCTCTCCCTCCTCTCAGCTCACCTGAGGGCCAGAGTCCAGACCCCAGCGTGCTGGTGCACCCCAGCATCCTGTGGCCCAGAAGAAAGGTGTCCAGAGCAAAAAGAACCTCCCAGGTGAAGTTAAGACAGAAGGAAGAACTGCTGATGCTAAGCCTAGGATGGATGGGATGAAATGCAGCCTCACGGGGTGCCACAGCTGATCTGCACTCTGGGGCTTCCTAAGGAATAAAGAACTCATAAAAAAGAACAAACAAAGAAGGATTTCCACAGGGACAGCCCAGACTCTGCTCCATGGGCTCATGACTGCAGAGGCAGCGCCCACCAGGATCCCCAGCTCCTCTCCAGCACTTACAACAGAGACCAGGATGCAGAGATTGGTGGTTCTGCATCACAGGGGCACGAATCTGATATTCATAGACTTTCTCTCTGTTTTAAAGGGCAAGACTCCTTGTATAGAAACAAACTAAGACAACAACCTGAATGATAAATTACCCTTCTTCTGTACTTCCTCTGTGAAATTTAATTTTAATTGATATTAAACATGACAGAGCTTCTGCTCAAACTCATATTTGCCAGCCACGATTTCTGCTGCCTCTGCAGAGCTAACGCCAACACATCCCTGCCCTCAGCAGCCTCTGTGCCATCAGTCCTGGAGGGCTGAGGGACCACCCAAACACAAGAGCTCTGTGCCCCTCGCAGGGCCAGGACAATGCCCGAGGCAAGACTTCCACCCAGGGGCTCTGGCACAAATCCAGAGGCTGGGTTCCTCAGTGATGCAAACGAGGAGGAGAGCCACGATCCCAATTTCTCCTTCTTACTATTCCTTCACTGCAATCCTGGTCTGTTCATTTTCACAGGAACTTTGATCTCAGTGACCTTCGTTTCTGCTTTATTCTTCTCTGCTCAAGAGAAATAAACCTATTTTGCTCACTGGGTCCTAGCAGTAGGTCATTTATCTGACTTCTGGAAGGCTTCCAGGTTCCACAGCCCCAGTCCTACAACCTGCTCAGGTCCTGCCAGTCTGTTCCCAAAAGCAGTGCTCCCCTGAGAGCACACACCAGGCTGCTCGGGATGGGGGCAGCGATGGCTGCCTGCTGCTGCAGAGGGAAACGTGCCACCAGATTTCTTAACCAATGTTCCCACCACGAAAGGTTTGGATTCCAGTGAAAAAACCTCCCACAGAATCCGTTTTGGGGCAGGTCTGCGCAGCAGACGGGGCAGAGCAGTCGGTCCCCTGCCGACCCTGCCCTGTGTGTGTGACTGTCCGCTGTCACACCGCGTCCCATTCACAGCCTGCAAGTACTCGGAAATGCATTTATTTATAGCGTCTACGGTGCAACAGAATCCTGGCCTGCCTCTCCTGGCAGCTGGAGACGCTCGCTGCTGCCGCTGCGCCTTCTGCTCCTGCCGCGCCGGGACACCGGAGCCGCCCGCGGCACAGCCCCACGACAGCGAGTGACACATGCCACCAGAAACGCCACCCAGAGAGGGCGGGGGGGCCCTGCAGCGCTCTGCCATCCTCCGCAGAGCCCGGGGCCGGGGAGGGACACCCCCGGCCCCGGGGAGGGCAGGGCACCAAAGCCGCGCAAACCTTCCACGTGGGGCTGGCCGAGGAAAATCGGGGACAAATGCCTGAGGTGGCACTGCCCCGCCGGGCAGGAACAGCCCCGGAGCAGCTGTGCCTCCTAAATCGGGGCTGGCTCCTGGCAGCCCTGCCCTGCCCAGAGCAGGGGCTGTGCTCAGCGCGGAGCCTGTCCCGGGGCTCGGGGACACAGCTGGGCACGGGGACACAGCACGGCTCGGGGACACAGCACGGCTCGGGGACACAGCCCGGCTCGGGGACACAGCACGGCCCGGGGACACAGCACGGCTCGGGGACACAGCCGGGCACGGGGACACAGNGGGACACAGCTGGGCACGGGGACACAGCACGGCTCGGGGACACAGCTGACCCTGCCCCGAACCCGCAGCTTGTGCTGAAGGGCTGAGCAGCGAGCCGCGGGGCTGCCGAGCTCTGGTGGGGATCCAGCCGTGGCCCCGCAGTCTGCCCTTGGAGCTGCTGCCCGAAATCTTGGAGCGTGGAAGGCTCTGACTTCCCGCAGCTGTCTGTGCTGTGTTTGGATCTTCCAGCTCCCGTGCAGCGGCAGAGGGAGATGCAGGGATGTGGAACTGGTGCCATCAAAGGGCTCTGCCCTTTTTGCCCAGAATGGGTGCATTGATGGGCACTCCTCTCCAGGAGCAGCCTGCCAGATTTACACTCACAGCACCCTTTGCAGAACCCTTTGCAGAGTTTGCCCCCTCTCCACAGGTGCCTCGTGTGCCTTTGCAGGACCCTGTGGGTTCACGTCCTTTCAGCCCCAGTTCTGCCCTTTCTCTCCCCGCAGAGGCAGCCGAGGAGGTCCCTGGCAAGCTGCACTCCTCCCGGTTTCAGGCATGGATGTGTCACAGCCCAGGGCATCACCCCGGCCCGCTGCAGTGCTGGAAGCTCCAGGCACGGGGCCACAGGGGCCTGACAAGCACAGCCCTGCCCGGGCACCGATGGTTTTGGAAGGCAGCAGAGCCTTTTGCCTTAGAACACCTCCCCTGCCTGTGGCTCTGCAGTGGCACTTCCACATTCAGCACTTGTGCGGGCACCTCCAGCCCCCTCAGGGAGGGGACAGTCCTTGAGGGGACACACACGCCTCCCTCCCCACCCACTCTGAGGGACTTAAACACCCCCCACACCCCTACTCTGTGAAGTGCTTTTTTCATAAAACAGTCACTTTTAAACAAATCCTCAGGTCGTGAAAGGCAAGAGCTCACAGGAGACACTGAGGAGAATTAGCAAAGAACAGCCCAGGTTAAATAAATCTTCATTAATTCACTAAGTACCCCTGGAGGAGATATTCCAACCACTATGGCTCTGTGGGTTGGTCTTGGATTTCCTCGAGTTCCTGTGGATGAAAAAGCTGGAACCTGAGGCATGCAGGCTGGCAGCACGAGGCTTCTCCTGAGCTCAGCGTGGCCCTGAGGAGCGCTGCCCAGCCCAGGACAATGTGGCTTCTCCGGGTGATATTTATAGGCGTGATTCCTGTCTCCCCGAGCTGCTTCATTTACAGATTCACTAACAACGATTTCTTTCAGGCTTTTGAAGACTTTTGCCCCAGTTTGGGCATTGTTTCTCCCACACGAGGGTAAAATCCCACCGGCACAGCTGGGCGGGGGGGCTGCACACCCACCCCCTGTCCTGGCTCAAAGGCCACCAGCCGCCCACACGCATGCCATCCCCCTGAGGTGACAGCACAGGGGCTGGCCCCAGAAAAGCCCCTTTAAGGGACACTTCAGGGCGGCCTCGGGAGCCAGGACATTAATTTTAGCCTGGAGCGGTGCCAGGGGCGCAGGGCAGCTGCCGCGGGCGGGGCCAGCGCCTGTCGCGGTCCCTGCCGGGCTCCCTGTCGCGGTCCCTGTCGCGGTCCCTGCCGGGCTCCCTGTCGCGGTCCCTGCCGGGCTCCCGCACAGCCCGTCCCGCTGGCCCGGGCAGCCATGGCAGAGCAGCGCGGCGAGCTGGAGGAGCGGATCATCATCAAGGACCAGCACACCAAGGAGATCGACCTGGTCAACAGGGACCCCAGGCACATCAACGAGGACGTCGTGAAGGTAGGGCTGTGCCCCGCCGTGCTCCAGCAGCGCCGCTGGAACCTTGGGTTCCGGCCCTTGGTGTGCGTTCGGCTCCGCTCAGCCAGCGCCGGCGCTCTCGGCCGCGTGTCCCCAGGGCTGCGGGAGGTGACAGGGCTGCGGGAGGTGACAGCCCTGCTGGCCGGGCACTCAGACACCGGCTGGGGGGCACACCTGGCTCCAGTTAATGCCAGATCTCCCATTCCTTGAATGGGCTCTCCAGTTTCATTGTGGCTTGAAAATTTATGGAGATGCCTTCCTTCGCACCAGCAAGCTGGCAGCCAAAAATAACACAGAAATTAAATATCACCACTTTAAGGGGATACTGGGAAAAGGCTGCTGGCCTGCAAGACACCACAGTCCCAGTACCAGACTGTTTGATGTGTGTGGTCATGTTTGTGGAAGATTGCTCCCCTCAGGGCAGCCCAGAGGTGCAGCAGCCCCCAGCTCCCTCCCTCTGTTCTGCCCAAGAGGAATTCCCATTCTAACTCTTGGGCTTCCTCCAGACTCTCTTAGAACTGCAAACGAAATTTGTCTCCGTTAGCCAAAGATAATTCCAGCCCAAAGGAGAACAGAAGGGGGTGGAAGGGCTTTGTTAGAACTGTGTTTGTGACTGTCACAGCAGAAGGGACAGCGGGCACAGAGCTGCTCACACAGGCTTTGTAACAGGCCGTGACCTTGAGAGCACTGCTGAAACACAGACCTGAATTTGGGCACGAAAACACCATGCAGCTGCAGCCGTGGTGTGGTCAAATGAAATTCCCTTGGATGAGCTGTGCCAGTGACAGCCATGGATGGGCTCCCTGCTGGCACGGTGATGGGCAGTAACCTGGGCTGCCTGTCACCTCAGCACCCCCAGCATCGTGTCCAAGATCCGTGCCACTCCCTGCCAGCGCATCCCACGGCCCTGCCCCGGGGCTGGGAGAGGTGCCAGGCCAGGGGGGCACCATCTGCCACGGCAGCAGGGACCAGGAGAGCCCTCAGCCCGCTCACCCCAGGCCAGGCAGCGCTCGGGGCTTCCCAGCTTGGGGGCACCACCAGCTGCTCCTGGGTGACAGTGCCAGCACCGCCCTGGCCATGCACAGGCCTCCCGCCAGCCCCCTCCCCCAGCCCGTCCCTGCCTTTTCGCGCTCTAGAATCTCCAAAACCCTCCCAGCTCACCCGCTCCACGGCCACGCTGCTGCTCCCCCAGCACTGGGAGCCCTCAGAGCTCAGCATTCCTGCACCTTAAAATAGCCCGAGAGGGCTGGGAGGGAGGGCAGGGCCAGCCCGGACCGGAGCTGAGCTCACTCTGCTGCTGCTGCCCTGGCCCGGGGACAGCCCGGGGCACGTCCCAACACCCGGGCACGGCAGCAGGAGCGCTCCGGAGGCACGGGCAGCAGGAGCAGCCTGCAGGGCAGCAGGAGCAGCAGGGCAGCAGGAGCAGCCTGCAGGGCAGCAGGAGCAGCAGGGCAGCAGGAGCAGCCTGCTGGGCTCCCCGGGATGAAGGGCTCACCCAGCTGTGGATAGACATCCCGAGCACCACAAAGCAACAGCCAGAATTGGGGGTCGTGTTGCACAGGTGACACCGGCCACAGAGGCTTTCACGAACCTCTCCACGCACAGCAGCAGAGCAGGGCAGGGTGACCTTGGGAGAGCTTTCCCAGCCTAAATGGTTCCAGGGCTCCATAAAGGAACAGCACCTGCATGTGCTGCTCCCTGAGCACCTCCAGGCAGCGCCCAGGATCCAGAGCCAGTCTGAGCCTCCACTGCTCCTCCAGAGCCACTCCCAGCGTGGTGGCAGCACAAGGAGCAGTGGGGCAGAGCCTCTGCTTTCATATCCCACTGCTCCCTGTGTTAATTGATCCCTGATGAGCTCATCAGGCAGTTGGGCAGTAACCTGGGCTAGTGTGGAGCACAGCTGGGCTTTCTAGGGGCTGCTGATGGCACCTCAGGGCCAGCTCTCGGGGCTGCTGCCTCCTCATTGTCAATACCTCTGTCAGCACCTCCTGCTCCCTCCAGGAAATTAAAGATGACACAGAGTGATTTTGTGATTCCAAGTGCTTCCAAAGGCAGAATGAATATTGTTATTTAACATGAATGTACAGACACGTCAGCTGCCGGAGGGGAGGCTGGGCTGGTTTTCAAGACAAATAGCTCAGTTTATATATTCCCTGGAAGTGAGTTACACCCCAAGGGGATCTCTGCGTGGAGTTTTGGGGACTGTGTGTCACTCAGAGACGTTCCCAGTGCCTGCACAAATGGCAAGGGCAGGGCTGAGCCCCAGCTCCCTTCCCCAGGAGGAACACGGACAGACAGCCCTGAGCACCTCATCCTATGGGTATAAATAAACAATCCATAAATCCAGAGGGCTGCTGGATCTTTATTAGCACAAACACCTTCCTGCCGAGTGGGCAGCCACGTCGCTGAATGCTAAAAAAGGGCAGGAATGGGCTCTGGCCGCCTCTGCAGCCAACACTCCCACGCACAGCTCCTGTTCCAAGGGCTCCTGCCCGGCCTCACCTGACTCCCAGATCAGGGCATGGGACAGTGACTGTGCCTGCCCCGTGCTGGAGTCTCAGCTGTGGCCTGAGCCAGCACCCTGCTGCCCACAGGCTGTGGCCGGGCAGTGCTGGGAGCCCTGAGCCATCTCCCAGCTCTGCTCAGGGCTGCAGGGATCCAGGGATCCAGCACAGTCCCCACTCTCGCCAGGCCCCTCCATTCAGGATCCGCTCTCCCCTCGTGCAGACCCTCATGCTCTCATCGGGGCCTTTGCTGACCCCAAACTTCCCTCGTGTCCCCTGCTCTCCTCCCAGGTGGATTTTGAGGATGTGATAGCCGAGCCCGTGGGAACGTACAGCTTCGACGGCGTCTGGAAAAGCAGCTACACCACCTTCACTGTCAGCAAGTACTGGTGCTACCGGCTGCTCTCCGCCCTCCTGGGCGTGCCCCTGGCCGTCGTCTGGGGCTTCCTCTTCGCCCTCATCTCCTTCTGCCACATCTGGGCCGTGGTGCCCTGCATCAAGAGCTACCTGATCGAGATCCAGTGTGTCAGCAGGATCTACTCCCTCTGCATCCACACCTTCTGCGACCCGCTCTTCGAGGCGCTCGCCAAGATCTGCAGCAACATCCGAGTCGCTGTCCGGAAGGAGATTTAGGTCCCGGCAGCTGCCCCAGCAGCCCTCACACAGCCCTGTGTGCAGGCTCCCTGCCCTCGGGCACACGGACACCCCTGTCGGTGAGGGACCTGCACAGGGACACCCCTGTGACTGAGGGACCCTCACAGGGACCCCTGTCACTGAGGGACTCACAGGGACACCTCTGTCACTGAGGGACCCTCACAGGGACACCCCTGTCACTGAGGGACCCTCACGGGACGCCTGTGGCACAGAACTGAGCGCCGTGGCAGGACCCCGCAGCAGAGCTGGCTCTCAGGGATGCTCTGCACATGGAGGCAGGCCAGGCTGCTCCTTGCTCCCTCCCAGAGCCAGAAGCCCGAGGAGAAGAGAAGCCCATCACGGCTCAGGGAGCAGCCCAGGGGCCCCTGTGCCCTCCAGGCCCCGGGTTCCTGCAGCGGCAGCGGCTCCTGGAGCGAGCCCTGGGCACAGCCCGCAGGGGCCGGGCGAGCAGCGGGGCTGCCGCGGGCCACCGGCCACAGCCCGCCTGCTCCTCCATCCCTCGGGCCGGGCTGGCACTGACAGAAACTCCTCCTAGGAGTTGTTATTTGTGGCAAACAGTTGCTGTGGTGGGAGCTTCTGCATTAAACCGCTGCACAAAGCTTTTAGGGATAGAATAGCTAAGCCAAACTCTTTTTCATGCCTACTTGCATTTCAGCCAAGCTGTGAGAGCCAGAGCAGTCCGTGCATGACATGTTGTGTCTGCTGTGAGAGCACGAGCTGATCCTGGGCCAGTGCCAGCTGCAAACCCGCTTGTGGCACTTTGACGCTCCATTATGTACTTAATTGTGGAGCATGGTTAAGTGCCGTGGGCAGGATCCGGGGCGGGGCAGCGCAGGTGGGAGCCAGCCCCGAGCGTGGCCGGGGGCACACGGAGCTCTGGGGAACCCCACTGCAGAGGCAAGCTGGGCTCTAAGCGGAGCCTAGGCTCGTTTCTCAGGACCATCTCCACTGCACACGTGTTCGGCCGGTGCCGAGTCGCTCCGGCCACAGCAGCGTGTGTGTCCCTCACGGCCGGGGCTGTCCCTCCGGCATGAGAGGCTGCGGAGCCCCCCGGCTCTGCCCAGCGGGAGGGGACTCCCATCCAGCCAGCCTCCCCAGCATCCCGGGGCCGCCCCGATGGATGGGGAGAGCCGAGGAAGGAGCCTCTGCCGGGCCCCTGCTGCTCCGGCCGCAGGGAAGGGGAGCCGGGGCAAGAGCTGCGGCTCAGAGCTGTTTCCTGCCCTGTACTGTCAATTAATTTGTCGCTCCCTCTTCCGCGGAGCTGCACTTTCACTTTGGGGCCCTTGAATGCTCTTTTGGCTCCAGCCTCAAGTGCTCTGCTGAAGCAGGGCCCAGGAGGTCTCGCCGTTCAGAGGCTGTTCTCAATCGTCTCCATGTGCGCCTTCCCCTCGGCTTCCAACAAAGACTTGGAGCCAAAGACTCCTCTGGTGCCATGCCAAGGACGAGAAAGAGCCAGGTTTTCTACTGGACCTCTTCCAAGGGCTTGGGATTGTATGCTGCTGTTATTCCATAGTAATGTGGTACCCCAGCTCCAGCAACATCAGGGCCCAAGAAGGATTGAGTGATTAAAAATAAAAAAAGTATTTAGGTAATTATAGGGGGGTGAGAGAAAGTCTCAAAAAACACTTCATTTTTTTGTGGGAATAAAAATAATTCAAATCAATTGTATAATGGGCTTATACTACTTCTAATTTTTTTTAGTTATTGTTCCAGTAGTTTACTGCCTGAACCCAAAAACCCCTGAAATGCTGATGCCCCCACCACACTGCCCCCTGGGCTCCCAACACCTGGGGCACACACTGCTCATCTGTCAGCACTCTGTTTCACTTCCGACCCCCCTGAAAAGCTTTTCGTGGTGCATTCCCCTGGGACACCCCCAGCTGCTGCCCCTGTCCCCGCCGTGCCGCAGCCTGGGGCGGTGCAGGAGCTCAGCTACGGCACCACTGGGCTGCAGCATCTGCAGGCGTGGGGCATGGCCCTGCCTGACCCCAGACACCTGCAGAGATTGCAGCCAGGGCTGGAGGGCAATTCCCCGTGTGTCCCAAAGCTCCCTCCCCTCCCCGTGCATCCGTCCCAGTGACATCCTTGGCCCTGCTCTGTTCCTCCCTGGCAGGGGGAGGGTGCACCTCAGACCCTCCAGGAAAGGAGATCCCTCCCCTTCCTTGTTTTGTGCAGGAGTTTGTGACTCTCAAGGAGAAGGAAGGTGAATGGGGAAAGAAAATGCTCTCTAGCATCCTGAGGGTTTCAACTGGTCAGCAAATGTGCTGAGAGCTCACTTGGAGCTCCCACCAAAAATCAAAGGAATGTCAGGACAGGAAAGGTGCAAATGGACCTGCTGGTGACAGTGAAGAAATAAAGGACACATTTAAATGCATTTTTCATGTTCATTCCCGTCATGAAGGGCCAAATTACATCACCCTCTGAGAGCCCCAGCGGTGTTCCCCTGCAATGCCGTGCCACAGCCAGCTCCGGGGCAGCGCTGCGCAGGCAGCGGCACCGCGCTCAGCACAGCTGGCCGTGGTGTTCCCGTGTTTTCCATCGATCCCCTTCATTCCCTCGGCCCAGCGCTCCACCCACGCCTCCCTCCCGCCTTCCACCAGACACAGTCAGAAAATTTTATTTACGGTGTTTGTGGACAATAAAAACCCACGCCGTGAGCACGCCCTGTGCGCCACAGAGCAAGCGAGTGGCACCGGAGCGGTGGGAGCCTTGGCGGGACCTGCGGGGACCCCAGAGCCAAGCCTGGGGACGCGACGGGAGTGTCCCCGTCAGAGCCAGGGAGCCCGGCCCGGATCCCACACACCCAGCAGACTCGGCCGGGCGTCACTGCCCAGATCCCGGCCCCAGCCGTGCTCCAGGCCCCCAGTCTGCACTGCCTCACTGGGCACAGGGTGCAGAGCTGCGGTGGGGACACCCGGGCGACAGCGCTGTCCCTTCCAGGCTGGTCCCTGCTGACCTCAGGAGTGCCCTTGTCTGTGCTCCAGGCAGGGGGAGCAGGGCGGCGTGGTGCGGGCTGGCATGGTGCAGGTTGGCATGGTGCGGGCTGGCATGGTGCAGGCTGGCATGGTGCAGGCTGGCATGGTGCAGGTTGGCATGGTGCAGGCTGGCATGGTGCAGGCTGGCATGGTGCAGGGCTGCAGGCTGGCATGGTGCAGGGCTGCAGGGCTGCGGGGACGGGGCTGCCTCTGCCCCACAGGCTGCAAGCGGAGCGAGCGCTCCTGTGCTGGGGGGGCGGTGCCAGGCGCTGCTATCCTGCAGGATCCTGCTGCGGACGGAGGTGGGACAGTGCCAGCCATGTACCGGGGGTGACACCCATCTCCCTGTGCTGCAGCCGCCCTTCCATCGCACAGGGGTGCGTCGCACCTGCCCCAGCAGCACCGCGTCCTTTGTCCCTCCTGGTGGCACCCATAAGCCACTGAAGTCGGGGTTTAGGGCTCAGGAACGGGTTCCTGCTCTCTAATCCCAGGCAGCACGGAAACTTGGGCACAGAATTCCTCCCCCGCTCCCGTCTCAGTTAAATAAGGCCCTCTGTACATGCTTACAGCCATATATACACCTATTTATAGACCCCCTCCTCGTCCGGGTCCAGCTTTCCACAGGGAAGCACCGGAGGCAGCTCAGCAGAGGCACCAGGTCACGTCGTGGATGGCTGCATGAAGCTCCTCTGGCTCGTGCCCCTGCAGCTGAGGACGAAGGAGGAGGAGTTGCTCTTCTTGCTCAGCTCACACGCCGGCCGCGACTTCAGGTAGCGCGTGGAGCAGCAGAGGAAGCGGCGCATCAGGTCGTGGAAGAGGTGCCCGGTGTAGAGCATGTAGATCCAGGGGTTGCAGCAGCTGTTGAGGCTGGCCAGGAGCATGGCGATGATGAAGGGGGAGGCTGCGAGACAGAGGCACAGAGGCGGTGTCAGGGCTCGGCGCACGGCCCCTGCCGAGAGCCCCAGCCCCGCCGGCTCCCCCGCAGCCCCTCGCCGCCAGGGATGAGCCCCCGCCGCAGGAACACCACGGGAAGGGAGAGCCGGTGCAGGGGAGGGGGCGAGTCTCAGTTCTGGCATCTCGGGTTTCGGTTTTCCCCGCTAGAACCGCGTTTCGCCGCTCCGCTCCGCTCCGCTGCGGCGTTTCCCTGGAATGCCGCTCGGGAGGCAGAGCTGCCCCGGCAGCACCGGCACAATCGCCCTTCAGGCTGCCCAGAGCAGAGGAAGGCACCGCGGCCCTCGGAGTTGCCATGGCAAGAGCAGGCCTGGGAGCAAGCAGAGCCGGTGGCTCATTCTTCTGCACCAGGGCCTGATTTGGGACAGGCTCTGGGCTGCCAGCCGCTGGCGCTGTGCGACAGCCAGGTCCGCAGGCTGAGCGCGTCCCCTGCTCCCGGGCTGTCCCCGCGGCCAGCCCGGCCCTAGCTGAGCCCTTTGCCCGGTGCTCTCCCAGCACCTTTCTCCAGTCATTAATTAATTTTCCCCCCGCAGTGCTCTGCCAGGAAAGGGCACGGCCATTCCCACACCACGGACGAAGCCCGGGAGCCTGGCATGCCCCGTGGCGGTGACGGGGGTGTGGTGGCAGTGCCATGCCAGGACATCGAGTCTGGCTGCTGCTCTCTGACCCCAGGGCACAAAGTAGCGACTGTCCCACCTGGGAGGTTGGAGCAGCACCTTGTGGTGACAAGGGGATGGTGGGACTGGCATCTGCCATGGCACCAGGACAAAGTGAGGTGGCTGCAGGTGGAGATGGAGACTTTATCCTGCTCCCTGCATTCCAGCTCAGCCCCTTTGCTCCCAGAGCACGTGCCACCAGTGAGGATGGACATGGTTGGTTTGGCTGTTCCTGGCCCCTTCGTGCCTCTGCAAAAATCCACTGGCAGTTTTTAGACCAGTGAAGAAATGTGACTATAAATGCTAGCTTCCAAATTCACTTTTAGCCAATGGACGCGTAATTCCTGCTCTCGTGACGTCTGCTCCAACTACTTTTAATTCCAAGTATATGCTAAAAAATGATTCCATGCAGAGTGATTACAAATCCCAGGCACAAGACCTGAAATACATCCCAGTGTTTCTGCCCACTTGAAAACACACAGCCAGGGCTGACTCAGCTCTTCCCTCTCCGCAGGAGGCAAATTGAATTTCAGGGAGCTTGTCGCAGGGCAGGTCCGGAGGGTGGATCGCTGCCTGCCTGGCTGGAGCACCAGAGACCCCTGAGGGGTGCTGCAACCAGCCAGCTCTGTCCCTCAGGGATGGCCCCTGTCCCCAGGCTCCTGGGGGTGTCCCGAGGGGTGGGCAGAGGTGCAGGCTGTGCCCGAGCAGGGCTGTGGGGGCTCTGCTGCAAACAGCCGGTACAGGAGTGGGGTGGGATGGGACGGGATGGGATGGGATGGGATGGGATGGGATGGGATGGGGGGCTCCCCAGTTCCCACTCACTGTCTGGGGCCACTGCTCACAGCCCACTTGTCAGGGCACCTGCCCGGAGTGAAGGGACTGATAGAACAGCCGTTCAGGGCAAGGCTGCGGGAACGCTGCAGGCAGAGCCCGTGTCCTCTGCAGCGAGGTGCGACCGTGCTGCCCCCCTCCTGCCCCCGGGCAGCCAGCAAGGAGGAGAGAGCCTGCAAAGAAGGGCTGAGGTCTCCCAACACTCGTATCCACCCCAGGCTTTTTCTCCCCATGCCATGAAAGCTCCAGCAAGAGCCCTGCAGAGCTCCCACCCTGCCCCGCAGCCAGGAGCGTGAGACAGGAGAATGGTGGAGCTGGGACTGGGGAGTGTGGAACAGTCCGGCGGGGCTGGAGATCCCTCCGTGCCTTAAAGCAATGAGGGAAAGAAAAGGAAAAGGGAAAATGAAAAGGGGAAAGGGAAGGGGAAAGAGAAAAGTGCTGCAGGGCCTACTGCACAGGGTGAGCAAGGGAAAGGTTCCCCATGCAGCCAGAAGGATTGGGATGGACAAATCCTGTCCATCAAGGGTCAGCGAAGGAGCAGAGATTGGGGTGCTGCCGAGGGCTGTGTGTTGGGAAGGGAGGGGCGGCCCTCACGACTGCAGGATTAAATTACAGCACGAGGGAGGGCCGCTGCTTCGCCCCAGAGCCCATCTCGGGACTAGAAGTTTTGAACAGCCTGAATCAGGTGGAAAAGCCCTGGAGCACGCAGGGAGGTGCATTCTCCTGAAATAAATGGAGCAGAGAGAAGCAGGAGAGGCAAAGCCTGCCTGCCTGGCTGGCTGCGGCCCCGGGGCAGCTCAGGGAGCAGAGGCACCCGGGCTGCGGGACACTGGGATCGCACGGGCTGTGCGGCCGGGATGGGCTCGGTGCNCGGGCAGCGGGCAGCGAGCAGGGAGCACCGGGCAGCGAGCAGGGAGCAGCGGGCAGCGGGCAGCGAGCAGCGGGCAGCGGGCAGCGGGCAGCGAGCAGCGGGCACCGGGCAGCGGGCAGCGGACAGCGAGCAGGGAGCACCGGGCACCGGGCAGCGGGCAGCGGACAGCGAGCAGCCGTGCCCGGCTAGCAGCGCTCAGCCCGTGCCCCGGCAGCCTGCGGGGGAGCCGCTCCTCCTCGGCCCTCGGCCCCGCAGGCTCGGCGCTCCCGTTGAGCCTGGCTCAGTCTGTGCAAGGCGCTCTCATCCCTGGGTGCGCTTTTCTGCCCCTTCTCCCGCCTCACAAAGTCGTGAGGAGTTTTTGCTTAAGGTCTCCGAGGCGCTTCTCCCGTCTGCCGGGGACAGCGCAGACCTGCACAGCTCCAGCCGTGTCGGGCCAGGGAGGGTGACACTTTTTGGTCTATCTGCAACTTCACTGATGACAGGAGCAGCCAGTCCAAATATAAAAATGGCAAATCCGTGACACCACACCTTTAGGAAAAGGTTTTGCTCATAAATCAGTGATTTTCTATGGGAACCATGCTCCAGTCAGAGCTAAAATAACAGCAGCATTGTGCCGGGGTGGATGGAGCAGGAGGAGAGGGAGGAGAGGCCAAGAGTAGAAAGCAAAGAGTCAGTGAGGAAAAAAGGATACAACAAAGGAAAGGAATTCAGGCAGTGCAGCTTTCTTCTGAGCTCCCACACAGCCCGCAGCATGTCCCAGCACCCAGGGTGGGAAGTGAATCTCCAGGGACCCCAGAGTAGCACCCAGGGACAGCCACCATGCAGGGACAGCGGCCACCTAGGGACAGTCACCACCATCTGCACTGCCCGACCCCTGAGCCGCAGTGGCCCAGAATTTGCCGGAGCTACGGTAGCCCCTGACCCGGGAGAGCTGCGGCTCAGCCACTGCTGCCTGCCGGGGGCTTTCCCCGCGTTCAGGACTTTGCCATCTCCCTCCCAGCCGCCCAAGCCCAGCCCGGAGCAGTTTCCCCTGGGTGTCCCGGGGCGCTGAGCCGGCCGAGCCCAGCGGGGCGAGGGAGGGGAGCTGTACCTTCCTGCGGGGCGTTGCTGTCCCACACAGACCACATCTGCACGAAGAAGAAGGGAGTCCAGCACACTATGAAGGCCAGCACGATGATAAAGGTCATTTTGACTGTCCGGATCTTGGCTTTAGAGATGAGCCTGGTGCTGCTGACCCTGGCAAACACCCTCCCGCCGTGAGAGCCCGAGCCCAGACCCACGCCGGGCCCGTGAGCCGTCTTCAGCTTCACGTTCTGCCAGATTTTGAAGCTGATTAAGCCATAGCAGATGCTCAGCATCAACACGGGGATGATATAGACCATGAGGGTGATCCAGGTTACATAGGCTTTCGGTCCCCAGGGCTGGATGAAATCTGCCCAACAGTCATAAACCCCATTCCCCACATCCCTTAGAGAAAATATGTGGATCTGAGGGATGCTGACCAGCAGGCACAGCAGCCAGGTGAGGAGGACAGAGACCCGGTCAGCTCTCCTGTGCAGGGACCTCAGCGGCTGACAGATGGCCAAGCACCGGTCCAGGGACATCAGCAGGAGCATGTAGGTGGAAGCAAACATTCCCACCACCTGCAAGTACTTGATCAAGCGGCAGAGGAAGTCTGGCCCGTAGAACCTGAAGGTGATGTCCCAGATGAGCTGGGGCAGCACCTGGAAGATGGCCACCACCAGGTCAGCGATGCTCAGGTGCTTCATGAAGAAGTACATGCGGGAGTGCTTGTGGCGGGTGGTGTGGATGGCCAGGAGCACGCACAGGTTGCCGGTCAGGGCGAGGAACAGGATGAGGCACAGGACCGTCACCTCCACCTTGGCCATGTCCTCGTTCCTCTTCAGGGGGTCGGCGGTGCTGTTCCTGCCGGCGCTCAGGTTGCCCAGCCGGAGGCTGCCGTTCCCCAGGGAGCTGTTGATGATCCAGGTGCTGCTCCCCGCCAGGTACAGCTTCTCCATGGCCAGCGCCGGCCCGCATCGAGCCTGGCACGGGGTGAGGGCAGAGAGTGGGCAGAGAGCGGGCAGAGCCCCTACCGATGCCTTCCTGTGCGGCAGCCGGGCGTCCCCGCCGNGCCCCGGTTCCCCGCAGCCCCTCTTGGGCAGCCCCGTTCCCCCGGTTCAGCCCCGGTTCCCCGCAGCCCCTCTAGAGCAGCCCCGTTCCCCCGGTTCAGCCCCGGTTCCCCGGAGCGGTGCCGCGAGGGGGAGCGGCGGAGCGAGGCTGCGGTGATGGGCGGGGGCCGCCGGCGCACCCGGTAGCCCAAAGCCCCGGGCCCGCGTCTCTGGGCACACAGCGGGGGCCGGGAGCGCGCACCGGGCTCGGCCCCAGCCCTGCCCGGCCGGAGCTGCCGCCGCAGGACGCCCAGGGAAGGTCCCCCCGTAGATGCCAGCCCGGCCTCGTCCAAGGAGCAGGCGTTGGTCACTTGGCAGTTAACACACCCATCAAGAACTTCCCTTTTCTTTCAGGAAGAAGATTTCAGAGTATTATTTCTATAAAAGAAGGAGCAGTAACTAGAGTGACACCATTCGTCACCAGCTCATCAGCAGAGCTGATGGTTGTCCCCATTTTCAGGCTCCCTACAAGGGACCCAGAACCCAAAAGTGCAGGTGGGATGGCGAGAAGAGCACAGAACCCTCCCAGTTCAGCCCTCAGTTCAGCAGCCCTGAAGGCCCCCAGCATCACCACCCTCTGCTCCCCACTTCCAAGCCGTATCTCCAATCCTCCTCAGGCCAGCCTTAGGCTCTGGACAAACATCCCTGCAGCTATTTTTAAAGATTTTTTGGGAAGTTTTAGCTCCATGCAAGATGAAGAAATGTTAAATACTTTGGCACGTTCTTCCCTCTAGGGTTCACGTTCTTCCTCCTTCAGGCAATAAAACTGCTGTGGGAATCGCTGCAGAGTGCAGCTCACCCTGTGCAATGCTTTCTTTTATGGTTCTGCTGGTTTTGGGAGAGCTCTGAGGGACGAGGTGACTGGGGGTAAAGTCCTGGCTCCAGTGGAGGCAAGGAGAGGTTTGCCCGTGGCTTCTGCTCAGTTCCCTGAGCATCCTCCAGGCAGTGAGGGATGTCCTTGGGGACCCAGGTGTGGTGGCACCTGTGAGATGGTGCCTGAGGTGAGGCAGAGCAGCCACTGCTCCTCTCTGGCCTTGGATGAGGCGTCNGCCGCTCTCTCTGCCCGCCCGTCCCCGTGCCCCGGCTGGCGGCTCCCCGCGGCTCCTCCCTGTCCCCCCGCCGGTCACTCGGCGTCTCNGGGCCCGCGTCTCTGGGCACACAGCGGGGGCCGGGAGCGCGCACCGGGCTCGGCCCCAGCCCTGCCCGGCCGGAGCTGCCGCCGCAGGACGCCCAGGGAAGGTCCCCCCGTAGATGCCAGCCCGGCCTCGTCCAAGGAGCAGGCGTTGGTCACTTGGCAGTTAACACACCCATCAAGAAATTCCCTTTTCTTTCAGGAAGAAGATTTCAGAGTATTATTTCTATAAAAGAAGGAGCAGTAACTAGAGTGACACCATTCGTCACCAGCTCATCAGCAGAGCTGATGGTTGTCCCCATTTTCAGGCTCCCTACAAGGGACCCAGAACCCAAAAGTGCAGGTGGGATGGCGAGAAGAGCACAGAACCCTCCCAGTTCAGCCCTCAGTTCAGCAGCCCTGAAGGCCCCCAGCATCACCACCCTCTGCTCCCCACTTCCAAGCCGTATCTCCAATCCTCCTCAGGCCAGCCTTAGGCTCTGGACAAACATCCCTGCAGCTATTTTTAAAGATTTTTTGGGAAGTTTTAGCTCCATGCAAGATGAAGAAATGTTAAATACTTTGGCACGTTCTTCCCTCTAGGGTTCACGTTCTTCCTCCTTCAGGCAATAAAACTGCTGTGGGAATCGCTGCAGAGTGCAGCTCACCCTGTGCAATGCTTTCTTTTATGGTTCTGCTGGTTTTGGGAGAGCTCTGAGGGACGAGGTGACTGGGGGTAAAGTCCTGGCTCCAGTGGAGGCAAGGAGAGGTTTGCCCGTGGCTTCTGCTCAGTTCCCTGAGCATCCTCCAGGCAGTGAGGGATGTCCTTGGGGACCCAGGTGTGGTGGCACCTGTGAGATGGTGCCTGAGGTGAGGCAGAGCAGCCACTGCTCCTCTCTGGCCTTGGATGAGGCGTCACCCATGGCCGCACAGACGTGAACTGCTAGGAAAGAGCCCAGTGCCCCTTGTGCAGCCCCTCCACGTGGCAGCCGAGCGCCTCCAGGAGTGGTGTGAGCTCTGAAGAGCTCTGGAGGGCAGAACGAGTCACAGTGCTCAGCTGGGGAAGAGCTGGGCCAGGACTGACCCTGTTTGTCCCCACGCCAATGCCCCACTGCTCCCAGGGCCACGTGCTCCGACAGGCTCTGCCCTGGAGTGCAGGAGCAGCTCAGGGAGGACTGCACACCCGGGGCCTGAAATTGGGGATTGATCAGGGTAACATCCAGTGCCCTGCCCCGGGTGATCCCATCAGGGCTGGGCACTGCCCCCCAACAGCCAGAGATGCTCACTCCTTATTCAGGCAAAGCTGCAGCTGCTCCACGACTAAAACCCAAACACACGTGATTTTGAAGCAAAGAATCCTGTGAGAATCAAAGGGTTTTCTGAGTCATCCCCTACTTCTTCCAGCTTTAAATGTTCAGGGATGCCATGGAGCTGGAAACATTTTTATTTTAAAAATACATGCTTTGGGATAATCAAAAGCACAAACACTAAATAAAGCTAAATTTAATTGCATTTCGGTTTACTGCTGGATCTGAAATAGCTGTTTTTCCAATAGCTAGCTGGAATCACAACTTTATGGTCCCCAGGACAGAAGAGGTCTGGCAAAATGTCAAGCCCAGGCGCCACAGCTTTGCAGATGGAGCTGCAGCTGCCCATGAACTCATGCATGGCTGCAGCCCACAGCAGGCACTGCAGGCTGGACAGCCAGGATATGGTACCTGGCTGCTCTTGCATGGGAATTTCTCTTTATCCTAGAATTTTTTCCTAGTCCTCACCTCTTGCACTCAGCCTGCAGGAAGCGTGACTGGTAAATCTCCTGGGATCTGGGCTATTAACTGAACCCTTCCACAGGCAGAGGTATGGATCACCCAGTTAATGGCAGGCCCAGCACTGCCTGCAACCCCTGCACACACACTGACACTTCTGGCCAGGAAACTGAGGCACTCTTCAGTCTGAACAAAATATAAACAGCAAGATCTGTCTGAGATTTTGTTAGGTAAAGATAGAAGAGCCTGAACAAAACCAGAATATAGTCTGTTTTAATACATATTCATATGCAAATTCTACATTTATTTGCATATGCATATAAAGGAAAGTGAATCAAGTTTGGTCTCATCATTACAACAAAATCTTTGCCAAGTGCTATGAAGGAGGCTGCAATCCTCAGGATAATTCAGTAGAGACGTGTGAGTATCCAAGATGTGTGTCTGGGACTGCCCACATAGGTGAGGGTGCTTCCACACAGCCCCCACTTCTCTCCCACCAAATACCTGCAATGAAACCCCCACTCCAGGCTCCAGGAACGCCTCTGGAGGGCCAAATAATTAACCAGAGCAGTGAGCTTTCACTCCAAAAATGAAGTCCAGCTACATTTATACAAACTTTTCTGCCTCACTAATTACTTCCCATTTGCAGTAATGTGTTTACCTTCTTCCTGAAGCTGGTAATTCATGCTCTTCTTTATTTAGTTCCAGGTTGCCTTGGAGCCAACTCACCAATCTGTCCAAATCATTCTGAATTCAAGCCCTCTGGCTCCTCCAATGCCAGGTGGGACAGAACCATGATTATTCTTTCCTCTGGGCAGCAGATCCTGGTGTTGGGTTTGCCCAGCAGGTAACTGTGATTCATCTTCAATTCCTCTGTTTGTGTGAGGTGTTCCGGTTCCAGAATCTCTGTTCTTCTGTTAAAACAGACCCTCCTTCAACTGAAAGATTTTTTAACTCCTGCCAGCAAACACAGCACCCTGGGAGAAGTGCCCTTCAGAGACCCTGACCCCTGCCTGTCCCCAGGGCTGCAGGTCCCTCCCGGGGTGCTCAGCTCACCCCCATGTCCTGAGCAGCACTGCCTGGCCCTGGCTGCCAGGGAACCTCTCCAGGGCAGGGCAGGGCAGCCAGGGCCAGCCCGAGCACTGGGACAGCTCCTGTGTGACAGCCCCCCCTGTGACAGCCCCCCCTGTTACAGCCACCCCTGTGGCCCCGAGGGCAAGTCTGGGAACAGAGCAGCACCTGTTCTGAGCAGGCAAAACAGGCATCACAGTCTGGGCAAATTCCCCTTGCCTTCCAAAGCATCCCTGCCTGCCAAAAACAGTCCCACAGAAACCCCCTGGTATCTGCAAAGCTGAAATAAACCAAACCCACAGAAACCCCCAGGTATCTGCAAAGCTGAACCAAACCAATCCCACAGAAACCCCCAGGTATCTGCAAAGCTGAACCAAACCAATCCCACAGAAACCCCCTGGTATCTGCAAAGCTGAACCAAACCAATCCCACAGAAACCCCCAGGTATCTGCAAAGCTGAACCAAACCAATCCCACAGAAACCCCCAGGTATCTGCAAAGCTGAACCAAACCAGGGGATGCCCCCTGCCCCGAAGTCCAGTTCCAGCCCCAGCTCTCATTTCAGAGGGTACACGTGGTGGCAGCCAGCAGGGAGGCCCATGTCCAGCAGGGTGACTCTGCTCCTGCTTCTCCCCATTCCCATCGCTGCCTTTCTCACGGCTCCTGCCAGGCTGGGGAAACAGGACATTTTTACTTTTTGATTATTTTGTTTCCACTTTGCGTTCCGCCCCGGCCTGAGGGATTGCTCCGTGACTGAATTCATTTCCCCCTGAATGGATTCCCTGCCCAAAGCAGCCCTTCCCAAAGCTTTCCAGCGGCAGCTCAGCCCAGCACCACCCTGGCTGCCAGCATCAGTCCCCCGGGAGCTTGTGTCCTACTCCCGGCTCTCCAGGGAGCCACAGCCATTGGGAATCTCCTCGGGTCCACTCCGGGAACGGCTGCAGAGAGGCTGCACCCACAGCAGGGTGAGACAGAGGGTCCCTGGGACTCGCACCCCTGCACTGCCGAGCCCAGCACGAGGCATCAGCCGTGGGTGATGCGGCAAACATCAGTCGCAATCGAGCCAGTGAAAAGGTGTCAGGATGCAGTAACTTTATGATTACTCACCCAAAGAGCACCACGGTGGGGTTTCCCCCGCACTGGGGCCATGCTGAGCCCCAGCAGGACCCCGTACCACATCAGCTGTGCATCCCTGTCAGCCTCCCCAGCTCCTCTGGCCGTGCCCCGGCCGGGCTGTTCACAAGCGCCCGACTGCTCCCTCGTGCCCCTTGACTCTGTGACGGAGGAGCAGAGCTGCCCAGGGGAGCAGGGGACAGCACAGCGTGGGGAGGACACCGTGTTTCCTTCCCTGTTGTTTTTTCCCTTCTGGTTTGCAGTTCCTGTGAACCTTGGGCTGGTGAGATGAGCAGCGAGCATCATTTCTGGCACCCGGGGGATCGGCAGGCACTCCTGGCAAAGGCTGGGCCTGGCAGCACCCTGGCACCTCCTGGGGCTGCAGCTGGCCCTGGGCCTGGCAGGAGAGGCCGGGTCCTGCCCAGGCACCACTCGTCAGGGTGGGAATGAGCAGCAGACCATCAAATCCTGTTTTCTCCTAAGCCTCCACTGCCCAGTGTGCCAGCTCCATGCAGCCTCCCCCTGCCCCTCGGCCACCGTGCCTCATGGCCACACAGCCACCCACATTTGCCAACTCCACAAACGCCACCACCCCCTCTGGCACCAACCCACAGCCCCACCAAAAGGAGGGAAAAGCTCCAGCTCAGGCAAAGGTCAGCAGTTTGGACTTTAAATGGTGACGACAACAAAAAGTGATATTAAAACCCCTAATCCTCACAGGTTGTCAGCACACCAGTCTGATTCATGCCCGTATTTAACGTGTCAGCTGCTCCCTCCCTTCCTCTGCCCCACGGAATTGCCACAGCTCCCATGGCAGAGTGGCTCTTCAGCTCATTTCCAACGGGAATGTCAGCACCTGCAGCCACAGCAGGCACAGTGTCCCCACACCACTGCCCTCCCCACAGCAGCAGCTGCTCTGCAAGCACCTGGAAAAAGCCCTGAATGATACTAATTTACATTGTAATTACCATTCACTGGCCAACTGCAACCAATTCCAAAGCCTGATGTGAGCTGCTGTGACAAAAAGGCAGCCCTAAAGCAGACATCTATAATTATTGTCTTTCAAAAGGTTTGGTTTAGTAAAAAAAGAACCAAATCAACACAACCAGATTTCTGCTTTGCCTCTGCATCTCTCCACCTCATGCACTTGTGATAGTTTATATTTGCCATGACTTAGCCTGTTCCAAACACAAATAGTCCTGGGAACCATGGCTTGAGGAGGATTATTTCTGAATCCCAGCTTCACTCTGAAGTCAAGACACAATAACCCTCAATCTTACCCAGACTTTGTGCCTTCTTTGCCAGCCTCTGACCAAAACTTCAAGGCTCAGCAAAAGCACCTGAAGTATTTTTCATATTTTGCTTACAAACTTATTTTTCAAAGCCTTCGCTGGTGTTCAGGTTTCTTGCATTTCCTTCATTTTTTTCACTGATTTATTGCATCACAAAATCCCACCACCTTCTATGGAATATCAGACTTTTCAATGTAACTACTTGCTTGAAAGCTAAAATACTTGATGTCCAACAACCTTCTGACTTCTTTCCAGTTTCAGGACTTCAAACTGAAATAATGACACATAATACTGAGTAAGTTTACACAGACATATATAAAAAAGCCTGTTAGTGTAAGATAGAATCTCCCTGCATTCCTGCCCGCCCCCAACCAAAGCACTGCCCTGCAGGTGCCTCCAGGAGGGCAGACGAGGCTGGCACAGGGTGCAAGCAGAACAGTGGCAGCACACAGAGCCAGGTGCTGCACCAGCAAGGGAGCTGGGGCACAGGAGCCAGGTCAGGCTCCAGCAGGGCTCTGGCACTCTGTGCCCAACCTCAACCAGCGACGGCCCACAGGGCTGCGGGCAAACCCGCCAGCCTGGTCATTAAGGCAGCTGCAATGTGGAAACACAGCATTTTACTCGGCAGCCGGACCCTCTGAGAACGGGGAAAAGCCAGGAGGTGCTCCCAGGCTGAGCTGGCCATTCCTGCAGCACTAGCTCCTCTTCCGCTTGCCCCGCGGCATCGCTGCCTTGCCCTCGGGGACCCGCGCCCGCCGCAGCTTCCTCTTGTTCCCTGCCAGGGCCACGGGGCTGCTGCTGGGGAGGAAAGGAAAGGAAAGGAAAGAAAAGAAGGGTGACAGGGGTTACCAAGTGCCCTAAACACAGCACACACACTGATGCTGCATGTGTGAGCAGTATCTGTGAGCAGTACAGACGCTGCACATGTAAGTGTCACAGGTGGTGGGGAATCGGGGCATGGTTTGGGTTGGAAGGGACCTTACAGATCATCTCATTCCACCCCTGCCAGGGGCAGGGACACCTTCCATTATCCCAGGTTGCTCCAAGCCCCATCCAACCTGGACTTGAATGCTTCCAAGGATGGGAAGAGAAATATTTCTGTCTTCTCATTTGAAGGACAGCACCACAAATGATCCCATAGCCCCTGAGCCCACAGAACAAGGTCATCACAATGCCTCTCCTTCTGTCCCCAGAGACCAGTTTGGAGCCCAAGGAAAAGCAGCAATCCCACAGATTCCTTGTCCATAACTGAGGACAACCCCTGGCACTGACAAAACCATAAGGATGTTCTATCAGAAAAGGCAGTTTGGGGCACAGCCACCTGCAGGCATGATGAGAGGCTGGTCAGCATTACCCCCAAAGGAGGGCTGGGGCCTGCAGCCTTGCCAGGCACTCTCCTCATTTACGGACGAAGTATTTTCCACAGAAAACTCAACAACTGTTTTATTTTTAGTCACAGTTAATTTTAAAGAAAAAATTCTTAAACTAGCTGTATGTAAATGAACCAGCTGATTTCCATCATTCAGCCTTGGAACTTAAAATTCCACGTAGTGTTGACATGAAAGATGCCACTAATCTGTCAACAGCTTTTGCTAATTAAAATTTCCTTTTAAGTGCACTCTGTTTTATACCATCTGCTAGGCTGAATCCGTCCTGCAGGGATTATTCATTTGTCTTAAACTGGGAATTCACAACTGAAAGTAACAATGGAAAACTCCAGGATGCTCAAGTCCACATCTGCTGACTAGCACCAGATACACACTGACGATACTGGCAGGAACGAGTTGTGTTTCAGAGCTGCACCACGATGGGAATGGATCTCCTGCATCCCTGGGATTCTCAGCCACGCCCAGGGAGATCCGTGGGAATCCCAGCAGCCACATCCAGCTGGACTTGGGTGCTGGGACTGAACACACGTTCCCAGAGCAGACCCATGGCCCCCTCCAGCTCTCCCCAGCCCCTTCACAGGGGTTTTCATATGGGAAACAGAAACATGGTTCAGAGACTTGCAGACAGTGAGATTTTAACAACCAGGAAGTGCTCTTCTAATCTCAAACAGAAGTAAATCAAAACAGATGCTCAATTGCAGCGTGTTCACCTTGTCAGCCTCACCTACAGCTCTGTCAACAATGCAATTTTCGAATGTAATAGAAGATCAGATTTCATTTTCTGTAAAAAAGCAGTTTCCTTTTTTTTTCTAAATTGAAATATATACTTATATATCCCTTCGATAAAGATATTCAATTGGGTATCTGTGGATTCTTAGAGGACACAGGTATCATTTTTCAAGGATCCACATTCACTGACCAAACTGTGCTTCCCAGAACTGTGAGGATTCTCCAAGAATCTGACTTTCCTGAGGCATTTGCTTCTCCAGGATTCCGCCAACTGCAAACTACAGACCTAAACCCATGCCAAGGACTTCAGCTCTTGGATATTCTACTCACCTGTCAGAGGATGCTGAACACGTCTCAGACCCGTCCGTATCTGCCAGAACGTCTGAATTGGTGCTGAAGGGGAAAATAAAATGGATGGGAATTATTTCAGCACACCTACAGCAATGCAGGGCTCGACTCAGCAATGGCAGCATAAGCCCTGGATGACACCAACCCCTCCAGCAGCAACAGCAAGGAGAAATAACATCATCCCACAGGCACAGTCCAGAAACTTCTGTCTCACTTCATTTTGAGTTATCATTATCATCATTTAACACACAAGACAATTCTATGTTTATGTCTGTTAGGTGGTAACTACACCACCTCTGTACTCCCAGGCACCAGAAAGTTTCTCTGGAGAGGATCAGCAAGACGTTCTGGGGGGCAAAGTGTACCTTCTTTTTTAAAGTCTCTCTTAAATAAATCAACATGACATAAAATTTCTGTAAGACAGCAGGATTTTTTTCACCCTTTGCCATTTTGCTTCCCCTGTGAAGTAAGAGTCCTCAGCTGCTCCTGTGGCGATAACTACAGAACCAACAGGAATTTGGCTGGACAAACAACACCAGGTTAGAGTAACCTCCAACACATCCACATTCACTCATACAGATAAAAAGTAAAAAGATACCAAAAATGGATGGGGAAAGTTTTGGAAGTCAACATTGTTTTTACTCTCAGAATTAGAAGCCCATCAAAAGCTCATTTTTGGTGCACGAAGTGGATGCCCAGGGAATGAGTTATCATCATATTTCCAAACCCCACTCTGATGTTTCAGTTGCATTTTAAAAAATAACTGGGGAGGACACAGGGCTATTTGTGTGCTTTTAGTCCCCTAATATAGAAAAAGAACAGGTTTGAGGCCTGAACATGATGTACTTCCCTGCCTTGAAACTGCAGCATTTATCACCCGCTGTGTTTGTCACCGCAAAACAATAAACTGAAAAAACCTGGCTAGCGTTCAAACCAGTAATGTGCACTCAGAATTCACATGTGGAATCCATGGTCTAGGCCTACCAAACTTTTTTAAACCAAGTACAAAACGTCCTGGAGCGAGTTCCACCTTTGGCCTAGACATGGAGCAATGAATGGGCCCCTGACGCCACGGCCATTGGTCCCCAGAGAACCCAATTAACTCCCACGCCCTAATTGCAGGGAGAGACTGAGGGGCTGCAGTAGCTGCACAAAGCAGGGCTCTGAACTTCGGCTGCAGCCAACAGCCCTTTGTTTCAGGATCTCTTCCAGCAGCCCATGCTCCACGCCAGGCAGCCACTGGAGCGGTTCTCTGCCACACATCGGTGTCAGTCACAGAGCGTGAGCAAGGCTGGCTTGGGAGCTGAGGTCATTATACACCTTTCTGACACAGGCCAGGGGAAAAAAGGGTTTGAAAATTTAAAAAAAAAAATCCTTAAGCATGCCACAGTTGAAAAACTATCAAAAACCACTGTAAACAAAACAAAAGCAACTTTAACCGCCAACTGAATTTGTATTTTAAATTAACTTTTTCTTTCCTAGAAGAAAACTCCTCTCTCTTCTTAGCATCAAGTGATTAGCCCTTAAACTGAAGATTATGAATTAAATAAGAGAAACAGCTGCTTCATTCTGAAGGGTTTTTTCCTATAAATTTTAGCCCACAGAGGCCAAAGTGATCACAGAATTTAGAATTTTTGTTTTGCTCATTTCTCCGATGTTTTCTGCCTTTTCAGTGCTTCAGAGGTATCTACCTACATTTCATCCAGGCACAGCAAAACATCCCTTACAGACTCTATTCCACCCCTTCAGACTTTATTCAGACTCCAAATTCAAGACAAATTCCCACAACAGGCTTTCTGTCCCTTTCTTAACTAAAGGTCACTAATCTCTCCCACAGTTTTACAGATCATTTCCAGGTGAGTCAGTTTTTACAGCCAAAACTATTGAAGTTCTTCACCTGAACTGCTCAAGATGCAGCCAGCATCCTGTGGCAAGGTGATCCTGCACTTATTCATGCCTCCACGTTGGGAAAAATGCAGCTCCAGTGACTCAGGCAACTCCCCAACTCCGTATTCCTGCAGGACTGGCTCCCTGATCCTTTACAGACAGTCAACCAAGAGTCAGCTCTTCCTTCCTTGACCATCACTTGGGTTTGACTTCCACTACCCCCCGCTTTTTCATGTAAGATAAACACACCACCCTAAAATAGAGGAAAAAAGAGCTGATGTAAGTGTGAATGACATGTCTTGTTCTCAAACTGAGCGGAGCACACAGCTCTCTGAATTGGTTTATTTTAAGGCAGATTAAGTTCCTCCTTGGCCTGGTGTGGGCAGCCAGCATCCTCCCGTCCATCCGTGTGCTGTGGACCAGGCTCTGGGCACGTTCTCCCTCAATGCTGGCACAAGAACTGAGCTCCAGCCCATCTCGTTTTACCAGTGCCATTTGGGGGTGAATGCCAGGCCCCAGGAGTGAGGGAAAGCAGCTTTCTCCCCTTGCAATCCTGCCTGCCCTCTGTCTCCCTGCAAGGATCGGGACGAGCTCGCTGCTGGAGCTGTGCCATGCCAAGGTGAGCTGTGCAACACAGCATCTTCCACGGCCTTCCAGAACCTTCTCTTCAGACCACGTGCCCATGGCCTCATCCTCCTGTCTCTGGAGAGGTCTGCCAGCCCTGCTTTGCCCAGGCCCCCAGGGAGGGCTCCTGTCTGTACCGAACCCTGCACAGGTTCCACTCTCTTGCTCTTTTCCTTGGCTCTTTCCAGGCTTCCCTAGTTTTCCACGGCCCCCTCTGCAGCCCAAGAACAAACTTTGAGGCCATGCCTTGGGAAAAGGGAAAGATCTGCTGCTCCCACCTGAACTGCTTCCCTCAGGGGTCTGGCAGCAGCGGGATGTGGTGGCTGAAGCACCAAGAGCACTCCCTAGCACAGCTCCTGCTTCCAGGGCTCAGGGATGTCCACGGCTCCTGACCAGGGACTGATGTCCTGCTGGACACAGGCTGTGTGTGAGAGCTTCCACCACACACACACACCTCTGAGGCCACCAGCTGGCCCCACCTGACCATGTCCCCAGGACTCTGGCCACCAAGCCTCACAGCTCCTGCCATTTGGTACATCTCAAAGTTTTGGGAAGAAAAGTATGAATCAACAGCATAGCAGAAAAGTATCATCATCCTTTCACAATGGAACCATATTTGAGGCCAAAACTCACAGATCAAACACTGTGATATAAATCATCTCTGAGCCAAAGCGGTGCAAGATTTATTAAGTAAAAAAGTCCTGAAGAACTAAAAAAAGCAATTATTGCACCAATCAATGCATTTTCACACACTTCTCTCATCTGACAGCGACGGCCAGGGCGCAGCACAACGCTCCCTTCCAGCTCAGGCTCAGGCAGCTGCCCAGAAGAGCTCACACAGCATTTCCAAGCACTCCATCCTGCCAGCTCTGCCAAACCCACGGCACCCATTCTGAGAGCTGCTGCCATCACTGCACTCCTGTTTCTACCTCTTCTTCTGCTGATGAACTGAAGCCCACATTACATAAAGCACATCAATCCAAGGATAAGTGACCTGCTAAACCCAGAGCTTGGGTCCTGCTCAATGGCTCCTAAACTCACTGCCACAAAGCCCCATATATTGCAAATGAGGCCCCTTCCTTGGGCATGAACCCCTCCCTGCAGCCACTGCAGCCACTCTGGATACTCCAACAGCACAGGGATTTGTACAGGCTGAGGATACAGCACTTTCCCACCAGGATTTCAGAATTCTGACTGTGTTTCAGCATCTCAGATGGGTTCTGTTTTCTGTTCAAGTCTCACTTTAGTCATCAGGAACTGACACTTGCGTTGAACACAGTTTTAAGAAAAAATAATTTGCTTTAGAAACTGTCTATTATCCCTGTTACATAAAATACTTACAATGGAATATTTCCTTTACATAGCTCATTAACTGGCTTATCATTGTTCCTCCTAATTTCTTTTCTAATTTTCATATTGTTTAAGTAGTTGTGTAAAATTTGGCCTGAGTCCCAGAAAGTCAAAGAATACCTCAGGACTATTCATATGGAGCACTGCAGTCCTGTGGAAGCCTTGTGCAACTGTGACTTCAGAGCTTTGAAAAATTACCCTTTCAAAGCCACAGCTGTGTTTTGGTGCTTATCTGTAACACACAGTTTGCTCTCTTGGTGGGATCATTAATCTCTCTAGAGCCCAAGCATGTTGGGGGCACTGCTGCAACCTCCACACCTCTCCTGGATCTTTTCTCCAGCAGGAGTAAAATTCTCTTTTTTTCAGTTTTAGCATGGACCTTTGAATAATATCAGTTCATCAGTGATTAGTGTACAATGGATGAATTTCTAATCTTGACCAACTACTCCCTTAGCAAGTATTGCCATGAGACTGAAAAGGGACAAACCTTATGAAGGAGAAAACAGAAGAATCACTGATTTCTTTTTAGCATCTTTTTGTAGAATAAGCAATTCAACTCTGACTTACAGATTGTTCTGTTATATTCTATATGCTACTCAACATCCTCATTTTGTTTTAATTCATCAAAACAACAGCCCTCCATTTAGAAGTGCCCTCCTCACAGGAACACAGCATGCCCATTTGGAATTCTAAATATATTTCCAGTTTTGACATTTCAATGTGAAAAACATTTACTCTTGGCACAGGATACCCTCTTGTTATCAGAAAAACACAAGCCTCAGAAATCCATTACTTGATACAATACCACAATACTACTAAAACCATCAACATCTAAATCATTCCTGTTTGATTTCTGCTGGATTTATTTCACCACAATTAAGAATATACCAGCCCCATGGTAACCAGTGATAAAATATCTTTGGTTCAAGCAGTTGGAATGACTACACCAGCTGTTCCAGCCCCTGCAGTGCTGCCACAGCCCAGGGCCCTTTGGGCACAGAGCCCTGAGGGACAGCAGGCTGGGAGAAGAGCTGCAGTCCTGGATGAACTGCACAGTCCAAAGCTGCTCCGTGGGCACTGCAGGACCCCACAGGGCACAACGGGCCAAACCAGGAGCTGGGCACTGCCAGCAGCCCTCCTGCCCCTCCAGAGCAGCCACCAGGAGCACAAACAGTCCAGACAAAGAGCACATTTGACTCTTTTCAGTGAGTGTTCCTCTACCTCAGCATTTGGAAAGGGGACATTCCCTGCAGCCTTTCTTTATTTCCCAGAAAGCCAGGAGAGCACCTGAAGTGCTCCTCAGCAAGGCCCAGGCTGGATGAGGAGCACTGGTCAGACAGGAGGGACCTTCCCTCCCCAGCAGGCAGCAGCCACTTGAGCTGAGCCCCCACTGCACTGCTGCTGCTGCTCTCAGCCCGCTGTGCAGTGCCAACGCTGGGGCTGGAGGCAGAGCAGGAGAAGCTGCAGGGAGTGATGCCCCAGGGCTCCCTGGGCAGTCACACCAGAGGCTCACCCAGCCTCTGCAGGTCCCACTGAGAGCTGGGGAACCTGCTCCAGCAGCACAGCTGGACATGAGACACTGCAGCACGGGGTCTGGCAATGTGTGAGCTCTGTGTGAGCCCAGAAACGAGCAGGAGAACAGCTCCCTGCTCCCAGGGAAGGAAAAGTTGTCATCATCACTCACATCCTGAGAAACTGAGATAAATCTAGCCCAGTGCTCACCTTAAAGGCTTGTTACACATTGAACAGCAATAAACTGATTTGCTGCCTTTATCAATTTTATAGTGCCAGGTCAGGCAGAAAGACACAGATAGCACAGAGGGGAAAGGCCACAGGAGGGGAAGGGCTTTATTGGTCTGTAAGGCAGGTCTGAAGCCAAACAGAAATGCAGGGATATTCTGAAAGGGCAGACCCTTCCTGCCGCCCCAAGTGCTTGCCAGCCACCATATTGCTGTTTACTGACAAATATTCACTGTATGCTCCCACTCACTCAAGTAAATGGAAACAGGCAGCAAAGTTTGATCCTGTAAAACAAAGACATTTACTGTTTGATGCTCTCTAATCCCCCGAGCTGATCTCCCCATTCCAAAGTCTCCCTAGGCTTTCACTCACAGTTCAACATTTCCCTCTGAGGAAGGGAACCCTCACGATGACTTCTAAAAGCTCTTTGTGAATCAAAATGACTTTAGGAAAATTGGTTTCTGGTAAAATAATTCAATTAGATGGCTCTGTTAATAACCAACAATGAAGCCAATCACTACTTTACTGTCAGTATTTGCTGAAGCCCCAGGAGCAGGAGGAGAAGGAATGTGTGAGCACAGCTCAGCACCCTCCCGTGCAGCTGCTGCTCCAGGCACTGCCACAGCTGTTCCACATCTGCTCTCCCCCAGCAGCCCAGGCACACACACTCCCTCACCCACCTGCACGTTGAGCCAGATGACAGTGACAACTCAGGAGAGGCTGATCTCTGCCATTCCTGTAAGCAATGAGAGTCACTTCTTCGGCCACCAGGAATTTCTGATCGGAGTGCTTCAGCTTTTCCAGGGACAACAGCTGTGTGCTCCTCTTCCCCAGGTTCTACAAGAGGAAGGAGAGATTAGAAAGAATGATAATGCAAAATACTATTGTTTAGGATTTTGCGGTCTAGAGATAAGATTTTTAAGAAAAAATTAAGTTATAAACATTTAAATACCAACATCTCATTCCCACATACTTATTGTCCAAAACTTGTATAGTTTTGAGGGTTGAATTTCTTTTTGTGTATATTTAAAAAAAGAAACCAACCAACAACTCCCTGAGAATCAGAAATGTTTCACTGTTGAGTTTCAAACACAAGGAGAGAAATAAAGGGTGAGGATGTGTTACACATTTCCTAAGATGGAACTTCATTTCAGAAATTAGCAAGCACTTAATGAGTGCTGTTGGCTGCTTGTGCTACCAACTCCCTTCAGACCCTGCACCAGAAAGCCTGAGCTTTAAGTTTTACAGATCAAGTTAACAGGCTTATTTTCAGTTGTGATTTACTTCCTTATGCAGTTAAGACAAGGTCAGTGCACTGACATTTCCATTTCAACAGGAAAAATAATTTCGAGACAACACAACAGACAAAAATTGAAAACCATTCTGCTGATTTTTGTGTCAAGTGTTTTGTTCAATGAAAAGATGCACAGTTCTCTGGAAAGACACCATCTGTCCCTCCAAAGAGAAAACAGATACAGGTTAAAAATTCTGGTATGAAAAGATAGACTGCCTTTATGCCATATTCAAAATATTTCAAGTGAATTACTTACCTAAAAAATTCCTCAGGACACTAAGCCCTGTGCAGAGCCATCTCACTGATAACTGGTGATGGCAGTCACAGACATGTCCTGGCTCCATCCCAGGGCCCAAGCCATGCTCCTGCTCAAACCACTCCCACTTCTCTGCCCCTCCACAATGGTTTGGACAGAAATGGCCAGGCAGAACTTTAATTAGAGCGTGGAGGGGCTTCACAATCTTTAGATTCAGCTCAACTTGCCCTTTTTCTCCTGCTAACAGGCATAATTAAATATCAGGGGCATATTTTTGTCTGCTGAAAACAACCAGCAGATCCCAGTGAGTCGGTTGTCCAACTAATGAAAACACAACTCTGAAATTAGCAGGGTAAAAATAGCAAAGGCCTGTGCAATAATGCAGCCCAGCATAGTTAATATTTATCAAATCAAATTATTTAGCACCAATATATATCAAATCCTTACAGTGCCTTCCCCTTAGGCAAAGCATAGCCCCATATTTAAAAGTTGTAAAGACTGGGAAATATATTTTAAGCTTAAAGATGAAAAGCAAGATGACGTAAATCAGGAACAGATGATTAAAATGTCACCACAAACAGAGCCAGGTTAAATTACATCAACCAATAGTACAGGAGAGGGCAATGGGGGAGATGGAGGAGGAAATTAAAATAAACTAACAAACCAACAAAACCCAACCAAACCAAAGGTCTGCTTTAATTCTGTACAATGCCACCACTGCCATGAGAACCCAAAGGAAGTGGGTAAGGAATGCAGAGAAAGCCTTGGCTCCACCAGCTGTTACCATCAGGCCATTCCTGGCTTCTTCCTGTCCCATGCTGTAATTCCCAGTTTAATACAAACACAGTTCCTGTTAACAAGGAACCCCGAGGAAACGGGCTTTAGGCATCTGCTCCTTCCTCTGTCAATCACCTTTTTGCTTTTTCAGTTGTTTACAAACAGTCATCCAAGTACAGATGTTTTGCATAAAACTCAAAACTGAAATTCCAAGGATTATTGGAAGCTCAGAGAGCAAAGTGTAATGGAAATTGTGCAGATTTGCCAGAACCAAACGAGGTGCTGCCACATTCTCAACATGATGCAGGATGATACATCCAATCCAAATTACTTTCTACCTGACCACTCTTGGAAAAACTCTGTGCTTTTACTCCAGCTCTTCTCAGAGCCTGCAGGGCAGCACACACAGCTCATATAGGAGACAGAAACCCCAAAATCCACAGCAGCCCATCTCTCCCTTCCAGAGCTGGAAATCAAGGCTGTGACCCCACTGTCCAATAACATTGCCTCTGCTTCTGCTATAGAAGAGGAACAGCTTAAGATCTTTTATCATTGAGATTCCTTAACTTTTACCCTTCACACAGAACAGATTATGCACTGTGCCAAGGTCTGCAGGAAACAATAAGGATAAAATTCATACTATTATACTGTTCTCTTCATTTCTTTTTATTCTTCAGAGCTCTGCTGGAAGAGCCAGCACTGGAGAGAGGCACAGATGAAGTCAGCCCAGGAGCACAGGGATTTGTGAGAGCTGGGGCAAACTACACTGCCATGTTTTCCTGAGCGCACAGACAACAGCACGTCCTGTTTGGGCCAGGGCAGTCTGGCCAAAACTCAGCCTCTTCAACAGACTAGAGATCCACGAGTTCTGTTAGGCTGAGGAGCGCTCTTCTAAAGCCCACATTCAGAGACAGCTGCTCCCTGCCAAAGCAGCCAGGAAGCACAGAGAGGAGCCCAAGGGTGCCGCGGCAGCGCGGGGCGCGCACAGCCGGGTGATGCTGGTGCTGGGGGGAGGATGGAGAACCAGCAGGCTGCTCCTTCCCCCCAGCCAGGGAGGAGCTGCAGCCACGCATTCCCACTGTGCTCCAGTACACAAACACGAACCACAGTGAGTTACAGACAGGCAGCATCCTGCATGAACAGCCTAAAACAAGCCCAAGGATTTTATTGCTTCAGTCTCAGGACAAATAATTCCCGAATCCAATCCCCACAAATACTTCTGCAGTTCCCAATTACCAACCCCTCTCGGAGTACTGTCCTGGAAGGCTGAAAGGCAGCAAGCAGCACCCACCCTCACCTTCACTCCAGAGTGCTCAGGTGGCCACCCTCAGCACCTCCAGCAAACCTGGACCAGAACCTGACAGCCCTGCTCAACCAACTGGAACGTGCCCCAGATAAAGCACATCCACACCCAACGCACAGAAACCAAACTAAAATATTTATTTACGGGTCATGTTTATGTTCTGCACTAAAATCAATAGTAGTGAACCATTTTAGGGTCTCATCTTTATGCTGGTTGGGTTTTTTTCCCTTTAAAGGTTTTAGAAGAACAACAACAGATGAAAGACCATGTCTTTGGGAATCCAGCACTTCTTAGTGTGGTCCAAGAGGGGACAATACAAAATGTCACTGACCTGTGGCTGCTGGCAGCTCTTTGACAGCAACTTCCTCTGCGTTTTGAGCACTTTCTGCTTTCCTCTCACCTATTTTCTTCCACCGTTTATTTACCTGATCCACCAAGAACTTGAATTCACTTCTGTGTTTGTTTCCTGAAAGGTACAGAGCATCAGTGACCACCCCCACAGGACAAGCACTGAAAGAACATCAACAGAAATGGACACCAAAAACTGAATTAAAAGCATTTTTGTTACAGCAGATGAAAACCAACCCAGCACAGTGATATGTTCCACATTCTATTAAAGATCCAGATCTGTGTCTGAGCTTTTACAGAGCTACCCACAGACCAGAGCAGTGGCACAGATGAACATGTCATGCTCTGTGTCATGCCTATTACACTGCTGGGATTGAGATCCTTTAAGTAAGTTAATAATGCAAATACTCTCTGCACTTTCAATCACTTGGTACGCTTTAAGCACTGCTCTGGTGCTCAGCCAAAGCAATGGAATTGTTTAAGCTTGATCCCCAGTGTCCTCAGCAGGATGCTGTGCATCACCCAACCCTGGCCAGGCAGGGAGGGAAGCCACTGCCAGGAGGGGACAGCCAGGGGGGTCGGGCTCTGCTCCAGGGGACAGGGACAGGAGCACAGGGAACGGCCTCAGGCTGGGCATCTGCAGGAATTCCCATCTCAGAAAGGACTGTCAAGCACTGTGCCACCTCCCTGAGGAGCCCATTCCAGTGACTGACCACCCTTCCAGTGAAGAAATTCTTAGATGCACTCTGTGATAAAACAACACCAAGTTCTGCCCCACAGAAGGAAACAGATTTGACACCGACTCCCTTTCTCTGAGTAGCTGAAAACACCACATAAGGCCAAAAATTCTGTTACTAAAAAGCAATTCTGTCCCAGATGTCGTGTCTGATCGCTGCACTCTCATTACAGAATTCCTCTGGCGCTTCAGCTTTTCCAGCATTACTATCTTTTGTTGTGCTGGCTCATGGCAGAACTACAAAGCTTTTTGAAAAGAAATGTCCTGGCACGCAAGCACTGCTCAGCTACACTGTAAATCACTGTGGTGCTGAAACGACACCCCAAGCACATCCCACCAAACTGCATAAACCAGCCCCAGACAGAACGACAAATATTTAAAACACAAGACAAGCAGCAGACCTCCAAAGAACATGGCAAATTAAAAGATTTATAAGCAGAAAAGGCAACAGAATAATTTTTTTTTCAGAGATGTATTTCCTTCCCCATAGATTTTTTAACTCTTTAAAAAGAGACCATAAAAAAAGCAGAGTGGGCTGAGGGTGTCCCCAAATCCTGAGGGGCAGAAGGAAATGACAGTGGCTGTAACTGCCAGGCAGAGCTCCCAGCCAGCTCCCATCCTCAGGTTCATCAAGCCAAAGTATTAATTGCTATTTCATAAACAGCAAAAAAATGCCAACAGTGCAATGTGCAAATTGCCAAGAGCCTGGGAAGGTGCAAGAAGCAGAAAAAAAGCATTTTCTCCCAAACAGTTTGTCCTGCCTTTCCCCAAGGCTGTTCACAGCCCCAGTGAGTTTGTTCATATGGAAAAGCAGAACAAAAATACATTTGGGGGGTTTTAGTCAGAATTTACATCAGAGTTTATTCATTCATTCAGCTGGGACTTAGGGTCTGGGTGCAAATGCTGTAAAATAAAAGGGAAAAAATGCTTCATTGTGTAATAAAGCTTTTTAAAGTCCATCTGGTTTACAGTGATATAATGGCATTTGATAAAAGCTCTTTAATCTCAAACTGTTCCTAAATTCTAACATACAGTTCTTTTTTCATGCTTATGATTTCTTCCTTATTATTTTATGAGAAATAATTACCTGACACCAGTTACCATTTGCCTCTTTGGTCAGTATTTTTTATTAATTTTAAAATAATATCTTCTCATTAAAATACTTTTCTATCTTCCCCTTTTTCCTATTTTTTAACTTTTCAATTTTTAGTTAATCTGCTTGAGACTATCAAGATCTCCAAGTGATTAATTTTGTAGCCATGCCCTTTTAGCAATGTAAACTCAATCAAATACCTGTCTTTGAAAAATTGAGACAGTATTTAATATATTTTTGCTCTAAATGTGTCCAACAGGCCAAGAAAATGAAAGCAGGAGCAGGAAGGCCAGTGCCCTGGTGGGCTCAGGACAGCCTGAACAGTTCTGCTGCAGAGGGCTCCCAGTGCCCACACAGCTGCACATCCCACAGCCTGCTCTGCTGCCTTCATGTCCAGCAAACACGGCAGGACACTAAGGAATAACAAAGTGCATCAATAGAGAAGCCTTTGGAGGCAATCAGTGTGTGTAGTTTTGCTCACAGGAAAAGAAAAAGTGAATTTAAAAGCAAAATAAAGTGAAATTTGCATGTAACTTACGATACTCAGCGTGGATCTCATCTATTTCTTGCTCTGTCTGGTCCTTTGTGAAGGTCAAGCTCTACAGAAATCACACAAATGTTTTTAACATAAATACAAAGATGATAAATCTGCAGACTTTGAAATCAGAGACTTAAAACTGGAAAAAGCAACTGTTTGTTTTTCCCCCAGCTTTCAGTACCTCATCACATTAATCCACATGTACAGAACATATCCACAGTGTCCTGCCCTGCTTCCACCGAGTCACCAGGACCAACACAGCCCACGTAACACCCAGCACATGTGGGCCATGGAATATTTCCTACCACTGTGCAACAAACAGGCTTCAAAAGTCACCGAAGTATCAAATGTCCTGGGAAAAGAACAGGCGCCATTGCTGACACGGAAGCATGGAATTTGCTAGCTAAAGCCTAGAGAATTCTAGGAAGCAAAATATTCCCCACACTGCCGTGGAAGGTCAACATCTCCCAGTATGGCCAAGGAGAACATTACTCAAGAATTTTTATTGCAGTCAAAAATTGCTCCCACTAAAAGGGTTTGGGCATAAAGCTCAGCAGTGCAGCCAGGACTGCCCACAACATGTGTGGTGTGAGAAAATCAGTTCATTACAGGATGCTAAACGTGAATTCTAATATGCAACCTGGGAATTCTACAATAAAGCAAGAGGCAGATGCTCCCAGGGCCCACTCTGCAGTTTCTGCTGGCCACCCCTCTGTGAGAACCAAGATCAGTCACTTACATTTTCACCAGGTTTATTAGACTCTAGCTGAACCCGAATCTTCTCATTCTTTTCCAGCTCTTTAACAACCTCTGCAACTGTTTAGAAGTACAAGAAAGGAGTCACTGAAACAGGAGCTGGGTAAAAAGCTGTAACAGCACAGACTGAAACTACCCTGAATTTAAAACACAAACAGCATTAGCCCTCCGAGAGGGAAACTCAAACGTGCTTCCCAAACCCCACCAAACCCCTCCCTGCACACCACAGTGCTTGTGGCACACAGGCTGTCATTCAGAGAGACTTTCCATTTTACACTGCATGTTTCAATGGAAGACAGCAATTGCATCCACTGTTTATCTTACTTTGTCCCCCAAACCACTTTCCAGGGCAACAGGACATGTGCAGGCTCAAGGGCAAAGCCCACAGCAGAATTACAACTGACTCCACCAATTGTCAGACACATCCAAAGCCTATAAACAACATAACTGTAACATTTAACTAGAGCCATGGCTATGCAGAACCCTGCACAGATTACTTTGACATTTACTTTTACAAATCTCTTTCTGCATTTCATCATCTCCACAGCACTGCCAAGCAGCTGTGGGCAGTTATTAAAACAAACACTTCACCATACAGTGAAGCAGGCAGAACAAAAGCTTATTAAGCTACGAAAGAATAAAATCTGTTCCAAACTGATTTAAGCACACTCCAGGAATTTGGCACCTGTGCTTCCTCAGAAGCTCAGCTATTCGTGTTCCACAGTGACCTCAGGCTCTCTGCTACCACCCAAAATGCACGTCTGCATCTTAAGTGTGGGTTTAATAATTCACTTTCTGTGCTGAACATAGGAAGAGTCTGGCATTATTCGGGGAGAGCAGCTGGAGTGCACACCACACAGCCCAGAACTCCTCCTTCACCCTGGGTGAGTGAGGCAGAGGCTCAGGCCACTCCACCAGCAGCACTGATGGAAGCTCAGCCTGAGCACCCCCAGCAGAACTTTTTTTTAAAGCAGTATTTTGCACTGATTTTGACTTACACAAGATAAATCCTTCCAGCTCCAGTTCTCCCAAGAGTCAAACCAGTGTTACACCTACCCTGAGAGCTAACAGAAGGGAAATGCAGGTTTGTGATGGCAGCAGCCTCCCTGCAGCCTCTCACTCACCTGATTTGGGGTTTAGGGAATCACACTGAGCATTGTACATGTGCACAAACTCCTGGTGCCTCCTAATGAGCTGCTGGCGGGTCCCAGAGGTAGACAGACCGTGTTCCTTCAGCTTCTTCCTCAGATCTCTATCCGACAGCAGGTTATAAACAACTTTGGACATCAGCTTCCTTTTGTGATCAGAACTGCCAAAGGAAAACAAAAGAGACTATTTAATTAATACTCCTATGAAAATCAAAGTATTTACAATAACTTAAGGGTACTTCACCCACTCAGGGTAACACACACACAAAAGAAACTCGGGTTTTCCATCCCAGTACTGGCCATGCCTTACTTGAATCAGCTGGAGAAATATTAAAAGTATTAAAGCATCAAGCCAAAACTCAAAGTAGGAGATTTTTCAGCTTTCTGGAAAAATATCTTTGAGAAAAATAGTCATGCACCTGAAGGCAGCAGTTCCAAGCTAACAGAAGGGTGGTTTGGTGATACAGAGAGACACTAAAGATAAGTAACAGTGCTCTCAGAGGAATAACATCTAAAGCCAAAATTTACTGCTTTCCACTGCTTTCTGTCAGGACTCAACACTCCTGGCACAGCTGGGGAAAACATCTTAATTACAGGAAGCTGCCAGAGAAAATTCAAGTCCTAGTACAATTTTTATCACCTAAAATTAGCAGAACACTTCCACCTGTCAAATTAGCTCAGGCTTCCCTACATCTCCTGGTGAGATTCTCTCAAGCTAGGAAAAACAAAGGAGCCAAACCCATCTGCAGCCTTACTCATCTTCCGCGACTGCAGTAATTCATAGAGGAACAGCATTTAATTACGCATTTTTCTTTCTGCAGCAAATAATGCTCAGCTGGCACTACTCTAGATTAGAGAGCAGTTAACAGCTTTCTGCTGTGAAAATGAGAGATTTATTTGAAAACTATTCAGCACTTTTGACTTATCACACTGAAAATTTCAAGGTTAAAAAAAAAGTCTTACACAAAACTTGTCAATAATTCATTTACTCTCATCCAGCCCTGTAGCATGGCTGGTAAAAAGAAGATGGATTACCACAATACACTCTTCAGGGAAACTTTTTTCAGATTCTTTTGGGAAATATAAAAAACTTCACTGAATAATTAAAGTAAATCTTTTGAAAGTCTTACAGAAGCTTGGTGCATACTCCAGCTCACCAGCAGCACGACCTGAAGTGTGCTGACAGCTTTCCAGCAGCCAGCCACAGGAAAACACCTCATAAAAGGTTTAAATCCTAATGTTGGTTGGCTTTCCCCAGGCTTGAGAAACACCTTGCTCCCTGGAAACACACTTACATGTTGGAATTACCCCTGTGGAGCTCTGGGGGGCTAAATTAGCATTTCTAATTTCACACAGCCTGGTTTGAGAATAAACAGAGCTCACGCTCCTGAGAGCAGCACTGGGGACGTGCTGCTACCAGCACCAAACACCACTGCCACAGCAGGCACTGCCAAGGGCCAGCACTTGCCCAGAACTGCCAGTCCCCAAGGGCAGTGTCTGCTGGGACACCTGCTGAGGGCCTAAGCAGGCCAGAGATTAAATAAGCAGAACTTAAAATCCTGTTAGGGATGGGCGTGACACCAAGGACAGATTGGCTTATTTTTCCATTTATTAAGAACAGAGAAAGCATAAACCACTCCAAATGGAAATTAAATGTAACATCAGATTTCAATATTCATTTACCATTTTTTCATCTTGAAAGTCCTTTAGCTTACAGATTGCACTCTAAGCATGACTGGGCAAAACAGGAGCTTCAACATAAAATTACTTTCTAATTCAAGGTTCAGGGGAATTGGAAAAACAAGCATTGAAATACAAATCCTCCCAGTTCTTCAGTCTGATCAGTCAGAAATAACAATAGCCTAAATTTCTGCTGTAAGTAAAACAAACTGAAACTCCACTTCTGATGTGAATGTGGCGACCGTGACCAATGCTGGGGCAGAGGCACAGAGCCAAAGGAATGCATTAATCTTATGGAAATCAAGATCTTCAGGAAACCTCAACGGCCCCACAGAGAGGAGAGAAAGGTGCAATTTTTATTCTTTAACTTGACAGCTATTGAAGAAAATGTCTCTTGGCACACCTGAACCGAAGGAAGCAATTCCTTCGCCAAATGAAAAACGGCAATCAGTGTTATCTGCAGGGAATTTTAATGCCACGGAGCAGAAAGGTGACAAGAACAACACACAGACTAAGTTCTCCCTGTGCTGAATTTTTTAAAGCACTGGCCACTGTTTTCCTACCCCTAAAATCCAGAGAGTAATTGAGCTGGTAACCCACACGCTTTCTCAAGGGGGGACAACCCCCCCAGTGATTTCAGAGTGCTCAACACAGCAGGGAAGCCAGAAACAAACACAAGCACTACTGTGACACCCCAGCAGCACCCAGCTCTCAGTTCAGCAGTGCACAAAGCAGCCACGTGCACTTGGAAGCTCCCAGAGCTGCTCCTTACCTTCGGAGGCTGTCCTTCTTCTCATCTCTGGTCAAGCAGCTATCCAGATGTTTGTTGATATATTGCTCTAGAATAGCGACCTCACAAACAGGACATTCCACTGAAAGCAAGGGAGAAGGAATTCACTAGTGTGGAGAGAACAGCAAAGAGCCAATGTTTTCCTCTGAGAAACGAGCAGTTGGGACAGTAACAAAGCACACTAGTCCTGAGCTGTCTGTTACTGTACTGGAAGCTGCATTTGAGTTCTCAGAACAGGAACAAACAACATGAAACCCTCTCACTGCAGGTGCTTCACAAATACTGTCTGACTGACTACTTTGCATTTGTGGAAACAATTTCCATGTGATGCATGCTCAAAGATTCAAAAAGATCATAAAATGGGAAGCAAGTCAAAGTTTTAATTGCTCAAAAATAAACAAGCAGTAAAATTTCCCATGAGTTTTAGATTATCAGCACAAGCAGGTCTGATGTGTAAAACCACAACAGGCTTCCCGTGGCTCCTTTCCTGGCTGTGGCACCTCTTTCAGCAGGATTCATCCAGCTAATGAATACATATGAACTTCAGAGTTCCAGATGAATAAATTGTTCAACAAAAAAGTAGCTAAATTTGAACTAGTAAGAACCAGGGGTGTACTCCTCCATGGTGCTTTGTTTTAATTTAGGCTTTTAACTGGGTCAATCGAATGGCTGCCAGCACATCAGAACTAAGAGGATTCTGCCATTTTATTGTGGTTGATTGGTATAAATGAACATTTTCATGCTTCAAAGTAAATTCACCTTAACTCTCTAGAATTACAAAAGAATAAAGCAAATGACTTTTCTGGAGAGTGTGGGAACAGAAATGTTAACAGAACTGCTGCCATGCTCATTTTGAGTTCAGGCTCACCCCTCAAATTACAAACACGTTATAAAACAACCTGCATCTGGTTACTCAAGGATACAAGAGCAGAATAAATGCCAGTGGCTGTCTAGTCATTAGGGGGGAAGGAGAAGAGAAATTACTTCATCTTTACTAAGACTGTTGCACAACTATTGTTTTTCAGTGTTGTTACTCAAAGCAAAGGAATCCGTAAGCACTGAATTCCATTTTACTCCTTGGCAGCAGCTCAAGCTCTCTTGTGAAGAACATGCTTGGAGCAGAGCTGTCCACACGAGCAGGGATGTGAAGGAACACGGGCCAGTTAAAGGGGAAGGAGCTGAACGTGCCAGCACAGACCAGAACCACAAGAAGAAATGGGCTCAGTGCCACAGACTGAGGGCCCTCTAACGCCTACAGCCAGCCACACGTGGGGAGAGAGCAGGACATAACAGAAATCAAACACCTCACCTTTCTTGTCTCCTTTGACCACAGATGTAGAAGGCTTTTCATGACTTTCAGTGCACCCAGGAATCTCCTGTGATCCCGCTCTGTTGTCTTTACCACCAACCTTTGCAGAAGTGCTGTGAAAGTCATGGTGTCCCTCGGTTTTGAAACTCTTCTGACCAGTCCATGCCAGGCCACCTGCCTTCGTGGAGGTGCAGACTTTGTCCTTTCTTAAGGAGCTGTCAATCCCTGGCACCTCTTTAGCCTCTCGCTGAGAAACAGGACTGCTGTGGCTCTCGGCTGGGCTCTGGCTTTGGGCCGGTGGGGACGCAGCTGGGGGAGCATCCAACACCAACTGCAACAGCTGCTGCCTAGAAGCACCCAGGAGAACACACAGCTAGCACACTGGGTGGTGTCAAGAACTTGAAAACTTGTTTGCCAACACACACTCTTTTTTAGCTGTGAAAATACAGAAAATGACTGAAGGCAAAAGAGGAGGGAGCAGCCCTACACTGGCTTCTCCCAGAATGTGGTTTTTTGGTCTTGTGAGCAGCTGAGTGATGACATCTCATGATCCCATGCCCCAGCCCCAGGGGCAGAAGAGCCAGGGCACAGTGGACGCTCCTGGCACAGCCCTGGGCTCTCCAACAGCATTTTGTCACCTGCCACTCCCTCCCTCAGCACCAGAGAGAATTACTCAAATTCCTCACTAATCAGAGAAACTCTGACAGGTGTGACTGGCGAGATTCAGACAAGCATGACTAGACTGGAAGCTCATCCATCACTCAGCAAGCCCAGAGAAAGCACGCAGTGATGGAGGGGTCCGGCCTCTGCCATCACCAGCCTGGCCAGCTCACCTGGGAGCTGATCCTATGGCAAACAGCAGTTCTACACAATGCTCAAAAACCTCTGCATCCTGTGTACGGTCTCAGTGTTATTTGTGATACCCTCAAGAACTTAAAGGACTGCTATGAGCTCTGAGCTGACAGAATTTTACCTTCCTGGCACAAAGCAGTAACTGCAGCAGAGCTGACAATGCTCAGTTTATGAGCAGAGCAGCATCCTTCCCTCTGAAGGCTGAGAGATGAATCACAGGTGTCAGCGAGCCCAGCTCCACCAGAACAGCACTACCCAACCCTTCCTGTGAGAGCCATCCTCCTCAGTCTCTGGGAAGGGTCAGGGCAGGGAGCTAAAAACCACCTGTTTAACTAAAGATGGATGGGTTTTTAACATCCTCCCCTCCAGCACCCTCCCTCTGCTTTAACAACAGCATAAACAGCTTCCCACTTTTTTCCTTCAGATCTGTAGCACCCACAAAAACTAAGTGTCCTTCATCAGGCTCTTGGTTCCCATTTTACAGTCTGTTTACTCCTCTCCTGCTGAACCAGCAATGAAGCAGAGTTGTTGGGAATCTAGGGCTTCCACACAAATAAATTCCAAGGAAGAACTGGAGCTGTGAATCTTCCTAGGAAGAACTCTCACAGAACAGTCCCAACTGCACTAAAGGGAATGCATCTCCTTGAAATTCCTCCTGCATTCCTGCTGGAGGCTCAATCACTGGATCAGCAGTGAGAGCCCCTGCTCTCTCCAGTGCCCAGAGTCGATGTGTTTGTTCCTCTGACTCACTACCTGTCGAGTAACCCTGATCAGGAAGCAGAAATAAACTTGACAGTAAAAACATTTTTCTTCCCTATGTATGAAGAAAATTAGAGATTCTTTTCAGCAAGGACTACTACTTTTGTATTTGGGCAAGCATAACTCTAATTTCTATTGCTAAGTTTTCTAACAAGGTGATGCAGAAACCAACATTTTCTCAAAATAATCTCTTTAGTAAAGGGCAATGAAATCAATTCTTTACACTTCACATAAAACTTAACATCTTATTTTTGAAGATACTGGCCTCAGTGCAACTGATGAGAGAACTCTTCATTAAGGTCAGCTCGTGCGAATGCTGCTCCTCATCTTTCTCTCTGGCCTGGCCAGAGCCATGAATTCTGCCCCAGAGCACAGACAGGGGAGGGAACAGAAAAGTGCTCACAGCAATGCCCCCAAGCTCCTGCCCCGCTGGGGTCAGGCTGTGCCCCTCACCAGGGCACTGCACGGTCACAGCCACTGAGCCTGGTCAGAACTGCTCCTCTCCCTTCTCACAGGGAAACGTCCACGGCCTGAGGAAGCACAGGACACCTCCACTTCCACTGGGAGCCCACCCTCTGTACAGGGAGGGAGTGCAGTCCCACATCCCCCTGAGCACACCCAGCACAGCTCATCCTGCAAACACCTAATGCTGAGCAGAGCACAAATGGGATCAGGCTGGAGCGATTCCCATTCCCTGCACACGCTGACCTTGGAGCACAGCTTCCACTCTGCTAAGTGCCACCAACATTACCATTTTCTTCCCCTCTGGGCCTGACTTAAGAAATGGGTTTGCACTTTGTGAAATGCTGAGAAGATTTAAAGCCTAATTTTCATAAAAATCAAACTACCCAAGGCTCAAAGTCAAGTTAGAACATACTTGATCTTTCAAACATGCTGAGCCCTTCAACCTCCAGACTGTGGATTTGTTTTTGGGGACAGCCAAGGGGAAACAAAGCAGATGGAGAAGGAGGGGGGCACAGAAGATTTGTCCTGTACCAACAGCAGCAGGACAGAAGAGCAGTGGTGCTCTGACTGAATGATGCTCTCCAGACAAGCAGTGTCCCCTCAGCTCGGAGCACATGCCACCCCAGGGGACAGACCCAGCCCAGGTGCCAGCCCCTGCACACCACAGTGACCACTGCCTGCATTCCCCCAGGAGCCTGTCCCATTAAAGCGGGCAGCAGGGAGCCTTGCCCACCCAGACCCTGCACTAGTTCCCTCCACCCGGGCCAGACTGGGCTCCACAGCCCTACTGATCCAACTTCATGTGAGAAACTGATTGAACTCCAAGTCACAAAAGGAAAGGTTATTGAACTACTCTTCACTGGTAAGATTTATACTGATCCATTAAAGCAGTCCAAAAAAATTAACATTTAAGATTCAATATCATAATGGATCCAAGTCAGCACTACTTGTTCCCCTCAAAATTAACAAAAATATAGTAATCCATTTATCACTAGGAAGCACCAGAATTCAAGCTGAAACAGTGGAACTCTAGGATTTAAATTACTCAAATAAATCAATTAAATCTAGTAGTGGTCATATAGAAGATTAGATCTATCTACATTCTATGATCTTCATCAGAGAAAAATTCTCTCATGAAACAAAGCCATCAACTGAATTGAGCTTCTTGTCACTTACGAAGCCAAGAGTCTCATTGACTTCCAGCTCCGAGTTCATTTCAGAGAAAAAGATGGAAGTGCATTTGTCTCCTATAGAGACAGGAACACCCACAGAATTCCCAGCAAATCACTGAGTAGCTTCTCATCAAAATAAAACAGATACTACAAGGAGCTTCATGCATCTACTGTTGTGAGATTTTACAAAGTCATATTTATTCTGTTGTTCCTGTCTTTTAAAGGGATGTGAAGCTCAAAAATGAATTAAAAACAAACAGAAAAGTAGCTAAGAAATCCAGTTGAAAGCACAGAACTCCAATACTTTCCTTACTCAAGAACACTCACATTTTGAGTCTTTCGATATCTGTATTTTTCCTAGCCAGTGACTTCACCAAAAGAATGCTCTTGCAAGGTGACCATAACCAGTGGACAAAATGCTTCTATTCAGAATCTCCCCTGCACACATAGGAAGGATCTTGAAGAAAATCATTACTACCATTATTTCCCCCAGAGAATCCTGACATATCTGTTGACTGGCAGAGACTGTAACTTCCAGAACAGCTAACCAGGAGCAGAACCAAAATAAGCTTGTAAAATCTCCACATCACTTGAGTGCACAGTAACCTTCAGCCAGAACACTGCAGGATTTTTCCAAAGTGTAAACATTCATCTCTGACAGTGCTTCTGGGACACCACAGATTTTTTTCTCAGTTCTCACAGAGCTCCTCTCCAGGGCTCTGAGCCTGGTCACACACAGTCATACCTTTCCAGCTGCCAAACCAGAGAGAGTAGCCATAAAACTACATAAATACCTTGCAGAGTTAAAGCTCTTCACTAGATCGTCTAAAATCCGGTTGTTTCTCAAGTCAGATTCTGAGACTGCCTATAAAAGAAAGAAAAAGCAAAAAAACCCCAAAACAAATCTAAACAAACAAACATTCAAATGCAGTGAAAACAGCAAGTGCCCAGAAAATGTTCAAGTGATCAATAACTTGCTTCTTGGCTCAATGCCTCAACTACCCCCACTAAAGTGCTACAAGAATTAAGATGCTTAAAGGGTGAACACTTCTTCCCCCAAAAATATCTCATATTAAAATAACTGCCTCAGAACTTAAGTCTGGGATATTAAGGTAATAGGTAAAAACAAAGCATAAAGCTAAAGCAACAAACCCAGTGTGCCCAGGCTCCAACAGTGGTTTACTGCAGCACAGGTCTAATAATTTTGAAATCCAAACCAAAGATCTTCTGAAAGTGGTAAGAACCTTAAGCAACAAAGTGTGAAAACTGATGAAGGGAAATGCTAATCTTCTGATTATGGAATGAAAACATGAATTATGAGATGCGTTTGTGCATTCATTCTTTTTAAACAATTTCTGATTTTTACCTCACTGCAACTCTCTCTCTGCTCTTCTTTTAAACAAAGCTTTTATTATTTTTTTATTCTATTTTTATTTTGAGATGAAATGGGGCCACTCATACACAGAAAATAAAGCGCTTATGTTTCAGCACTGCTGGTTTAAATGATGGAGTATTTCACCAAATTGATGTTAAATGTTTTGTGACAGATTGTACACACAGCCCTGATGCTCCATCCCCTTCTGCCTGCACTCGCAGAGGAGTGCCTCTGAAACAGGAGAATTCCAGATGCAAGAGCACCACACTTGCCCATGCAATCAGAATTGATTATCTGGCATAGTCCAAAGGGAAAAGCTCCTGAGATTTGCCAAAAGATAAAAAATAAACAGAGGGAAAAAAACCAAAGCAAGCCCACACTTACCACACAGCACGTTGGACACTGCGTTTTGTAGGACAAAGACTTGCGGATACAAAGGGAACAATCTGGAAAAGGAAACACACAATTTGAACGTTATTCCAAATGCACTTCCACATCCTTGTGTATTTCCTTATTGTATAATACGTGCAAGCTATTCCACAATACACAAATACTGAAAATACACCACTTTCACATGGAATTGAGATTATCCTTGTTTTGAAATAACCTGTATTTTATGCAAACATGTTTCAACACCAAGTATCAGCTCTTCTGGCTAAAGCTGACACTTGTTTCCTTTTGTTCCCCAGTGCAAGAAACCCTTTGTCAGCCACCACCACTACAGCAGTGTTTGCACTGCTCACTCCCTCACTACGCTGGGTTTTTGACATGACTAATGCTGATCTCTTTCATCTTCCTGCACAGCCCCACACAAACTCACAATCCCCTATTTTTCCCAGGCTCTTTTGCCCCTTTCCAAAAAATACCAATTTATTGTTGAAAAAAGAGGCCAAAAAGGAGGGGAGACAGCACTGAAGTGCTGAGAGACAGCTTAATGTCATCTCACCATCACAGGATGCCTCAAGAGACCGGGTGGTGAAACACGCCATACTGTCACAGTAAATGCCTGCGTTAGTTACACTTTGTCAATTTATCCATGAGCGTGCACAGCCACTTAAGGATTTTAAAAGTCTCATCATTCTCCAGAAAACATTCCCTCACTAGATCATCATGGGTCTGAGTCTCAGCACCAGCTCCTGAAAGAGATCTGTATTTCATAGGCCCTCTGGGAATGCATCTGAAAAGCAGCAGAAGCATTAATTAATGGTTTGGGTTGGGAGGGACCTTAAAGCTCATTTCATCCCACCCTCTGCCATGGGCAGGGACAACTTCCACTAGACCAGATTGCTCCAAGCCCCGTCCAACCTGGTCTAATGCACCAATTAGGACTTAAAGCCCCAAATCCATCTAAATGCTAAAAATTACTACATACATAGTAAGAAGTGATATAAGGTGAGAAACCCACAAAGAAAAGTAACAAACTTCAACTGTACAAATAGGAATGAAGTGGCAGACCCAGGCTGGCAGCATCTGACACCTCAGCACCTTCCCATGGGCCAGGCCCATGTGTGCAATGATTGCTGCTTGGAGCCACTGTGCCCCAGGCAGGCTGTACTACCAGCAAGTGCAGAGAATTTCCAGTTTTCACACTGGTTTCAGTGGTGACAGCTTTGCCAAGCTAAACTAAACTTCACTGCCAAACTACAACTCCCCCTTTACAGAAGGAAGTGCTACAGGCTCTGAACCAAACAATCACAAGCATTTATTTGAACGTGAGAAAAGGCAAGGTTCTTTCCTCCTAATCTGGCTTCAGCAAAGTGCTTGGGGCCAGGTTCCAGCAAATATCTCTCAGGGCAGACAGAGCAGCATGGAAAATTTGAGCTCTTAATGCTCTGCACATAGAGCTTTGCATTTGTACCACCTTCAAGATGTTAAGAAAGATATTTAAATGAAGAATGCCAGATGTCACGTGTTTGTATTACAGCAAGAACTACACAAGGGAAGTTTCTAGTTGCTTCCACCTTGCAAAGCTCCTCCCAGCTTCCATCGCAGAGAGAATCACAGAACCCTAGAACGGTTTGTGTGGGAAGGAACCCTAAAGCCCAGCCAGTTCCACCTCTGCCATGGGCAGGGACAACTTCCACGGTCCCAGGGTGCTCCAAACCCCATCCAACCTGGCCTGGGACACGTCCAAGCAAGGACGGGGCAGCCACAGCTTCTCTGGGTACCTGTGCCAGAGCATCAGCACCCTCCCAGGGAAGTTTCTTCTGAATCTCTAATCGAACCCTGTCCTCTGTCAGTGGGAAGCCATTCCCCTCGTGCTGGTACCCCAGGCCCTTGTGAATAGTTTCTCTCCATCCTTCCTGCAGGATCCGGAACCTCCCAACCCGCCCGGCCTTTCCACGCGGCCCGTGTGCCCGCAGCCTCCCGCCCCGCACTCACAGCTGTGCGAGCACTGCGGGATGATCACGGCGATGTTGAAGTAGTCGAAGCAAATCCCACAGCGCAGCAAGTCATCCACGGCCTGCAACGAGAGCGGGGTGAGCCCGGGCGCGGCCGGCACGGCCGGGGTGTCCCGGCGGCGGGGCTGGCCGCGGCCGCTCCGGGCCCGGGCTGCGCGGGCT
>VWZV01004524.1:0-42139 GCA_013397155.1 Irena cyanogastra
TCTCAACAAGAAATTCCATCTGGTGCATTTAATCTCAACCCTGGCAAAAAAAGAAGCAAAGAATCTGCACCTGAATGCAAAGTGCAAGTGTTGCCTGTCCAGGAAAAACATTCATTTGTGATGTGTCCAGGGAAGAAAGGGAGCGTTAACACTTGTTGGGTAATAAAAATAAAGGATTAGTGACCAAAACTTTTTTATCATGCACTGCTCCAAGTCGTATTTCTCAATTTTCAGGTTTTGGTCATTTCATTTTTCAATAAAACAAGTCAAACACTTTCAAGGAAATCAGATGCTTTTGTAAGTTTTTCCAGTTAAATGAAAGCACAATCTTCCCTTGGAAAAATGCTTCAATGGACATTTCTCAAGCTGTCCTAGTAGGGATTTTTGCAGTTTAGCCTGAAGGGAGGAAGTTCTGAAGGACCAAAGGAAGCTCAAAGGAGGAAGTTCTGAAGGAGCAAAGCAGAGCTCAGGAGCTGCAGAGACTGGAACTCCAACTCTTGCAATTAATGTTGAACTGTCCCAGCGTTGTTTTGTTTTGTTCTGCAGTGTCCAGACTGTAAAGCCCAGCCTGGGGACCTGGAGGCTTTGCCCCTTGTTTGCAGGGTGGGTTATTCCTGGGGCTGAAGGGGAGCACAGAGATGCTGTGGGGTGGCTGGGGGCACAGGGACTGGGAAGGGAGCAGGAAGGGCCATTTTCCACGCTGGGATGTGGGGCTGAGCTCTCCCTGCACAGCAGCACGGGCTGATCTCATCCTCTGCAGCTGCCCAGAGCCATTTGGAGATGACAAGCGTAAAAACTTGGGCTTTATCAATCCTAGAAGCTGGAGATGCTTAAATTTTCCATGCTCATAGCTGGACCTTAGTTGATTGTTGTTGTTTTCACCACTATTTTTTTCTCCTTCTTCAGAACCAAAGGCTTCAGGAAACCCCTTTGGCTGCAGTGGAAGGGACCAAGGTGTGGAGCTTGGCCACTCACCTGGAAGGACTCTCTGTTTATTTCTTTAATTTAGATCTGTTTATTTCTTGTGAGAAATGATACTCACTTTCAAAATTTTAAAAGGTTTATTAAAAAAATACAACAGGAGACTAAATAGAGAAAATATTACAGCTCCAGGAGCAGAGGATTTTTCCCACCATGTGCTCACCCACACAATGCAGGTTTCACCTTTTAACCCTTTAGCCCCTCCCAAACTTCTGTCCATCCACTCCTTCTTTGCTGTCCAGTGGTGGAATTTACTTCCTTAAATCCTGACTGGAGGTCAGGTGCTGCCACAGTGACAAACCAACCCTCCCAAATGTCCCCAACCCAGGGCAGCCCTGATAACAACACAAGGGGGTAAACCACAACTATAAACCTACAAAACTTCTCCTAACATATATATATATGATATTTACCTTTTAATTGTGAGAGTCAGCCATGGCATTACTCATCCATCACTTAATTACATTTACATTTCTTTCTATTAATTTACATAATTGGAAAGTTTCGTCACAGAATCCCAGAATGGTTTGGGTTGGAAGAGAACTGCAAGATCATCTCCCTCCAACCCCATGGGCAGGGACTTCCCACTAAATCCAGCTTCACCTTCCAGGGATGGGGCAGCCACATCTTCTCTGTACTGGTTTTATTGAAATCTTGAAAACCATTTGCAGGAGGAGAAAGCTTCCCTAAAGCAGAACAGCCTTCTGGGGCAATGTAAAGGAGAGGAGGGGAAAAACATGGATGAAGATGCTGCTCATGCTTGGATGAGAGATGCCAGTGGTTTTTCTTCCTGAGCAATCCCACTCACCGTGCCCTGCTCTGAATTTTAAATAAACCTAAAAGCCTGTTTGGTGAAATATATTACTTAAATTACTTTTCTCCACGGGCTGGCTTGCAGCTCCCCAGGTCCTGAGGGGGAAATATGTATAGGAAGGGAGAAGGGGGGTGGCTGTGTCACTGGATTTTATCTGTGTGCCTGTATTTTACACCCAATCTGTGCAGGGACAGACGCTGAAATAAAGGCACAGTAAATGGAAGATCTTTTCCTTTCTTCCTCCGTGAGTTTGTTTATGTGAACCCAACATATTCATGCTCTCATCAGAGTGAGGTTTAACTTCTCTTTTTTCTTTCTGACAAATAGTAAATTCACTAAAAAATGTGGTGGAGAAATGACTCACAAATACCAGTCTCATTTGGCAAGTACATTTCAGCCAGAAAGACATTTGGGGTTTTGGTTTTTCTTTTTTTTTTTCTCTTTCTTGATGTAGAAATGTTTTGCTTTGACATTTTTCAAAATAAACCCTTTTGACCCTTCTTTTTGTATGGAGGATTTTCATGAAGTGACCAAATTAAGAGAATAAAATGTTCTACTAAATTAAAAGAATAAACTACCAAATGAAAAGAATGAATCAAAGTGAAACAGAATGCTGTTTTAAATCAGTGAAAATATTAAGTTGACCCAGTTTTATTTATATTTGGATCTTTTTCCTGAAAACTCTCCCAAGAGCCAATTACTTTTGACCCAAACTGCAAGTTTCTCCTGCTTTATTTTTTTTTTTTTCTTCCTCTGCTTAAAACCACCGAGGTCACAAACCTATTATGTTCAGCTAAAAAGCTCCTCTCAAATTATAGCCATGAACTCTTTGCTTTCTGATTTCTCCAAGGGAAGCCAGCTTGCTCACACCTACATGTTTTAACTACTTTTCTGTCTGGGCAAACCCACTTTGAAGGCAATAACGGTTAAAAAAATTATAATAATTAAAAATAATTCCTGGTTATGGGTTCTACCTTTAAATTAGTGGAATTCTGGATGTTTCTGGAATATTTTGAATGAAGTTTGGAGCAACCTGATGGAGTGGAAGGTGTCCCACTCATGGCAGGGGGTTGGAATAGAAAATTCTTTCTGCCCTAAACCCTTGAGGATTCCAGGATTTTTCTCCCTGGCTCCCTGCTTGCCCCAAGGCTGGTTTGGAGGCTCTTGGAGCATTTCACCCCCAACTTCCAGAGTGGAATTTTGGGCAGGTTTCCTCCAGGCTGGAGCCCCCCAAATTCTCCCCAGGCCCAGCCAACCCCAGACCTGCTTTAAATCACCCCCAGCCCATGGAGGGAGTGGTGCCAGCCCTGCAGAGCCTCCTGCCCACCCAAATTTCCCCTCTCCACCTGGTGCCTTCTGGGCTACCTAAAAACACAGGCCAGACAAAATTAAGGGAATAAAAAGCAGTTCTATTTATTGAAGGGCCTACAGGTACATTTTGGGCAGACAAAGCCCCCCAGGGGCTGCACCCAAAAATGGATCACAGGTTTCACACTTTTATCAGTTTGGTCCATTTGCATTTTGGGGGTTAATCTGCCAATTCCAGCTTCAGGTAATGAAGTCATTGACCCCAAGTTTGCTGCCCCCAACTCACTTTTGTTCCCATCTCTCTGGCCTGAGGCAGTGAGGTGTCCTTGATTGCCAGGCCTGGAGAGGAATTGTTGTGTCTGCCCAAAGTGGGGAAGCAGCAGCTGACACTGGGTATGGAGTTTAGAGTTACACACTAAAGAACTGCAAGATTACAAACAGACGGAAAATAGAAAAGCTGAAATCCTAAGGCATCATTTCCCCTTTTAGAGGCCTGACAAGGCCCTCACCTTGTCCTCCCCTGCCAATCCCACAGCTGGGAACTGGACACGAGCGATGGCCTGGCCATGCCCAGCTCACCCAAAGCTGGGATTAGCCAACCCCAGCCCATCTGTCCTCCCCACACTTCCAAACTGTGAGAAATGCTACTCATTTCCATAGATTTAAAAGGTTTATTAAAACCTTATCAAAAACATAACAGAAGACTGAATAGAGAAAATATTACAGCTCCAGGAGCAGAGGATTTTTCCCACCATGTGCTCACCCACACAATGCAGGTTTCACCTTTTAACCCTTTAGCCCCTCCCAAACTTCTGTCCATCCCCTCCTTCTCTGCTGTCCAGTGGTGGAATTTACTTCCTTAAATCCTGACTGGAGGTCAGGTGCTGCCACAGTAACAAACCAACCCTCCCAAATGTCCCCAACCCAGGGCAGCCCTGATAACAACACAAGGGGGTAAAACACAACTATAAACCTATAAAACTTCTCCTAACATATATACAGGATATTTGCCTTTTAATTGTGAGAATCAACCATCATATTATTCATCTATCACCCAAACTTTATGTGAAAACAGCTCAAAGATTGCTCCATAAACTGGAGCTGCTGCTGACATCTCATGAAACATCAACCCCAGCTTGGAGCCAGCTCCAGGCCAACCCCCCCCAGCATCTGCAGCTCTTTGAGGGAGGTTTAAACTCTTTCCCCAAGTGCAAGGACCCATCAGAAAACCTGGGCTTGCCATAATCTCCAGGAAGTCTTAAATTCTGCCCTCTGCAGAGGTTTCCCAGGTCAGCTATACAAAGCCTGACCTGTGTGAATAATGGTTTCTGTGGTTTACAAGCAGCTCCTAAAAGCTTAATAATTAAGAAAGTGCTTGTGGCTCAGTCCAAATAATTCTGTTGATTTTTCTCAGCTAGTAAAAAATCTGAAGTGTTTCTTATCAAATCAAGACTTGTTTTGGTCCGTAGGGAGTTTTTTTTCCGTTTCTATTCCCATTCTTTTGACTAAATTTAAAAGGTGAAAATTTAGAAGTGGCAATCTACTTGGAACTGGAAAATCATAGGCATGAGAGGAACCAGCCCGGTGCCTAGGTTGGTGAAAAAGTTCAAGGGGCCTATTTTTACTCCCTCAAAATCATTTCCTTTTGGAATAATTTGCAAAACCAGCCTGAAAATGTGCTATTTATGAATCTTCCAGAATGTTACAGGGAAAAATAGCTTATAGGTCTATCCAAGGTAAGTCCAGCCTGCCTTTATTTCTCCTTTCAGTCTCCAAGTATCAGTGGATGCAGCAAACCCAGAGTGGAAGGATTCTGGGAGTGGTGTGACACCCATTTTTTGGGTGATTTTTCTGGCCTTTCCTGTTTTTCTGGCTAGGTTGGCAGGAGAAGAGCCTTCTGCTGGGGCTGGGAAGATGAAAACAAGGGAAACTTTTACTGGTGGCTCGAGGCATCCAAAAAAAATCATTTGTGTCGTGATTTGGAGCCCGGAGGTGTGTTTAGTAACAGGCAGCTCAAAGGGGGCATTCATCTGGGAGCCCAAAACCCCGGGCAGGGAGGGCTCAGGGATTCTCAGAGGGGAGGTGGAGGTGGCACAGCCAAGGAACTGCCCTGCTCTCACTCCTGCTTTATCCTGCTCAGATGTTGGAGCAGCCTGGGAGGAGGGAAATCGAGCCAGACCCTGCCAGGGAGGGAGCACACGAATCCCTGGGCTGTGGAAGGAAAGCAAGAAAGGGTTAAATGTGGATCAGCTCTGAACCAGAGGAGCTGTTTTACCTCTCTGCTTGTGTGGAGACCCAGCCAGGCTGGCAGGGCCGTCCACAGGTGTTTCTGCAGATTGGAAACGTGCAGGAAAAATGAGCAGCTGTGAATATTTGGTCATCTTGCCTGAAAATCCATGTTTGTAACCCTTGCAGGCTGTGGGCTTCCTTTTCCAAGGGCTGGAGGGACAGGACACAGGGAATGGCTTCCCACTGGCAGAGGGCAGGGACAGATGGGATATTGGGAAGGAATTGTTCCCTGGCAGGGTGGGCAGGCCCTGGCACAGGGTGCCCAGAGCAGCTGGGGCTGCCCCTGGATCCCTGGCAGTGCCCAAGGCCGGGGCTTGGAGCAGCCTGGGACAGTGGGAGGTGTCCCTGCCATGGATGGGATGAGTTTAAGATCCCTCCCACCCAAACCCTTCCACGATAATGAAGGCAGGGTTTGAATTTGGGGACCCTGCAGATGGAACAACACCTGGTTGTCAGAAGCCAAACGGGCCAGCAGGAGAGAAGCCTGCACAGAGCAGCCTCCAGGTGAGATTACCTGCAAGGCAAACTCTTCCCAGTGTTCAGCTCCATGGCTGGAGTCAGGTGGAGGGAGAGCTGGATCCCTCCAACCCCTGATAGGAGCACTGGCTTCATTTTAGCTGAATTTAAACTGAATTATCACCAGCCCCGTGTTAACCCTCACTGAGAACATGTTCTGTCTATTCTGACCCTAAACCAGAACGTGCCAGCTTTGGTTTATAGTTATCTGTCTTTTTACCAGCCTACAAATAAAACAGGGAGGTGACTTGGGAGTGCCTTTGGCACGGAATGGACCCGTGGGACATCTGCAGGGGGCTGTGGATCTTCTTTAGACCCACTGGGTTCTGCAGCACAGCCAAACTGCACCTGGCAGGAATGAGGGGATTCATCTGGAGATGGGAACAATTTGCCATTCAAGCACAGGGAGGGGGGAGACAAGATGAGAGGGATCCTAAAGGGAGAGGGGGGAGAAATTATTTTCAAATGGAAATTTTCTGTTAGAAATGTCCAAACTGGATAATTCTCTTCTTGCAAGGTTCTGGCATATCCTTTTCCAAAGGAAGCCTGAAACCTTTTGAAGAGAAATATCAAAGGAAACATTTCTTTTCTTTCACTGACATTTTTCACAAAACTGAAATATATTCCTTGACAGACTACAGAGTGATCCAGATCCTCCATCCAAACGCAAATGGACATTGAGGAGCACTTACCAACATATCAAAGAGCTCCAGGCCAGGCCTTTCTTTTTACTTCCCCTGCAGCTGCTGCCATCCCTGTCAGGAAACGTGAAAACAGAGCAGGGAAAATGACTCCTGGTGTGGTTTTTTTGGTGCTAATGCTTTCGAAGAGCTGCTCCAGATTCTCTTTTCTGAGTTTATTTGCTGGCTAAAATGGCTGGGCTCAGGAAAGGCTCTGGCTGGGATGAGGATTGTTTTTTCTTTTGGGAGCCTTTGGAAAATTCTCTCTGAGGGTGTTGAGGTGCTGGGGTGGGAAGCCCTGGCAGGTTCACATTGCACACTGGCAATCCCACATCCCAGGAAAACCAAGACCACAGCAGGATGGAAAAGGATGAGCAAAGTGACAGCAAAATGTCCCAAATTGATGGAAGGGGGTTCAGGGATGCTGTCCTGGAGGAGGAGATGGAGGAGAGCACCCAGGCTGCCAGGTGCCATCCACAGGCATTGCTGCAGATTGGAAATGTGCAGGGAAAATGGGCAGCTGTGAATATTTGGTCATCTCTCCTGAAAATTCATGGAAATATTGTGCTCTCAGACACTTTTTTCCCCTCTTAACCCCCAGGATTTGTCAGAGGGATGCTGTGACTGGGAAATAACTGAAGCAGAAGCTTAAAGCACAACGTGGAGGTTTATTCTGGGTGACTCCAAGGGCACCTGAGGCTGTGACAGGGAAGGTTTGTGCTCTGTGGAGCTGGAATGGGAGCAGCCTGTAAATCCTCTCTCAGCACACCTGTAGAGAAGCATCAGCAATAAAATATCCTCCTTTCCTTCCCAGGGATTGCCTTCTGCAACTCCTCATCAGCCACATTTGTCCCATTCTGAGCTCAAGCTGAATTCTCTTTGCTGTGTTTGATAAGGATTAAGCAGAGGTTGTCCTGAAAATCATGGAGATTGTCATTCCAGAGCACCCATTTCTCGCTAATTTTACCTTTTCACACAAATGAGATTAGAAAGACCAGAAAATGGTTCTCTTTCAGGGGAGAAAAATCCAGTCAGGAATTTGTGTCAAGTCTTGTCTGCCATAATTTGCCTGCCCTTGTGCCTGATGTTTTTACCAAGCACCAGAAGGGGAGCTGGGTTTACTGAGGACTTTTTCCAGAGTAGGGAATCTCCTTTGTTTTATGTGTGTGTGTATATAAAAACATATATGTGTGTATATATATATTTTATATTATTGAGTGTGGCGCAGGACATCAAACCCACATCATTTTTTTCCCCTCCTAATGCCATATCTCTGGAGATTTTTTGAGCTATTCCAAGAATGCTGTTGATGTCTGTGCTGTGGATGGATGGAAAACTCCTGTCAATGGCCTTTCCAGCTCCTCAGTGGTGGCTGTAACATTTTGGTAGCCCTTAGCAGCTCATATTAAAGAAGGAGGGGACCAGCTAAGGAAAGATCTAATCCTCACCTCTGTGTGTCCACGTGGAATAATTCTTGCAGGAGAGGAGAAGGAGGTGCTGGGCATGGTCCTTGCATCCACACCAGTTCACAAAGCCTTGCAGCGATATGTGAGAATCATTCCTGGCACAAGTTTCCAAATTGTTTAAGAAACTAAGCCCTAAATCCCATTAGGATTAAAGGCTCTGAGGCATTTGGGGAAATGTTACTCTTTGGGAGCCAAAAAGAGCCATGATTTTAGGCTGCATCCTCCAGCCTTAGCAAAGGATTCCCTCTGTCACCATTCCAGCCAAACCCTGTCTGCTCTGGGCACTGAAATTCTTTGCCTTTTCCATTCATCTCTATCTAAAGCTGTATCTCCCCAGCAATGATCCATTACGTGGGAATTTGCTTCCCAGGAGGAGTTCTGATGCCAGAAAACAGAATATTTCTGGCTGTTCTCTGTTCATTTTTTTAACAAAGGTCTGAAAAACTTGAAAGAAGAAGAGGGGGAAAATGTTAAACTTTGCCATGGGACATAATTTCCTGAGCAGGCTGGAAGCTTTGGATGGATCCAGACCTGTGGTTAACCTTTCCCAGTTTTCCAAGGTGTTTGGGCCTAGGATCTGTTCAGGTCACTGACTGCAGACATGAGTAACCTGGGACAGTGGAAGGTGTCCCTGCCTGGGCAGGGGCTTGGTGCTGGATGATCTGGAAGGTCCCTTCAAACCAAACCATTCTGGGGTTCTGAGACTCTGGGATTCTAGGATTCTGGGGCTCTGGGATTCTGGGATTCTGAGACTCTGGGATTCTGGGATTCTGGGACTCTGGGATTCTGGGATTCTGAGACTCTGGGATTCTAGGATTCTGGGGCTCTGGGATTCTGGGGTTCTGGGACTCTGTGACTCTGGGCTTCTGGGGTTCTGGGATTCTGGGACTCTGGGATTCTGGGGTTCTGGGATTCTGGGGCTCTGGGATTCTGCGGCTCTGGGATTCTGGGATTCTATTGAGTTGTTTTGGGGTGAAAATCAGGTTATCACAGCTGCCTGGTTCTCAGGTTTTGGGTTGGAACAGCAGGAGCATCTCACATCCCTCAGAGATCCACCCAGGACATCACAACCCCTGATGTCTCCTCATGGAAGGGCCAGGAGTTGTTCCTGCCCCCAAAATCCACCCAGGATACACTGGGACATGACCAGAAGCCTGGGAAGCCTCTTTTCCCAGCTCCACCAAGCTCTGATGGTAAGGAGGATCTGCTTTTATCTCTGTGGGTATTAACGCCACCATAAACTCCCCAACACTGGAGTTCCCATAAAAACAGAGGTGGGACTCCCAAGAAACAGACACTTCCCAGCCCTGGAAATAGTGCAGAGGGGGTTTTGTAACAGCTACAGCTGTAATTTAAAGAGAGAAAGAGAGGTATTCCAACTATTTTGTCTTTAAAAGGAAATAGTGAATAACTTATGGATAAGACATTAACCCAGGCCTCACCGCTGCTTGTTAAAGAGCCCTCAGCACTGTTTGCAGGAGGGAAGGTGGAGGGTGTTAGTCTTGGATTCCTGCCTAAATTCCAGTTTAAGGAAATGCATCCCAACTACCTAAAGTCCCACCTGTGTTTTCAGTGGGTCTGTGTTCCCAACCATGGATCAATAGGTCTGAGTTTCTCTGCCCTTCACCAGTGAGAAAACAGCTGAAATTGCAGGATGAGGCTGATTCAGCAGGGAATCTGGCATTCCTCCTCAAAACCCTTGCTTTTATGGTTTGTATCTCAAGCCTTTCTCTTTAGGCTTGTTCAGAGGTGGAACAGGTCTGGTGGTGGAACCCTGGGATGATTCATTATCAAGAGCAGAAGGAGAAAGGGACCAGCAGGGCTGGGAGGATCCAGCATCCCCACTCCAGTCACATCCCAAGATGGCTCCTAATGCAAAATTAGAATTAGAAAATTCTCTTGGACCCTCACATCTACTCAAGACTGGCCTCACTGCCAAAGCAGATTTTAATTATCCTTGCAGAGGTTGTTATCACTAACATTGTTATCACTGACAATGATATTTGAATGGAATAAATATCCATCCCCTCCTGAGCAGGGCACGGCCACTGCTGCATTCCAGCCCAAAGGTGGCCACAGTGCATCCACAGAATGAAGTGATCCCTGTAAAACAAGTTAAAAACAGTCCTTCTGGATGGAAAATGGGGATATTTGAAGACATTCATTTTATCTTTCTTTGGTTTTAAAGGTCACGTGTTACCAGCGTGTGAAATGGCATCATTTTTCTTCCCTGGAGTTATTTATGATCCTAATCCTGCTCCACCCTGCATGTTACAGATTGTGAGGCTTTTCAGTGAGACCATTATTGCTTTAAAAAGCAGATCAAATCCCATTTTCCCACCCTTTTTTTTCACTTCATCTTCTCTGCACCCCAGCACGGGCACATTTTATGGCAGGAATCAGTTTACCTTCATAGCCATTCCCACAAATATAGTTCAGGCTCCAGAGCGTGCAGGGAACTGTAAATTTGAGGGACACTTTGTATTTGGATATAAATATTTTTCACACTTTGGCAAAGCATGTTTCACCTTGTCTTCATGAGTAATGATGTGCTGTCCTCCCCTGTCCCAGTTTTGCATTTCAAAGCCACTTCTCATTTTCCCAAATGCTCAGGGAGGTGGTGGTGCTGCTCTCCTGGTTTTGCAAGTGACAATCCCAATGTGAAATGAGGTTAGGATGGATCTGGTTATGCCCCTGGCACAGGGAACAGTGGGGTTAACAGCAATATTTGTTATTTGTAAATTAACTGTGAGGGTGCTGAGGCCCTGGCACAGGGTGCCCAGAGAAGCTGTGGCTGCCCCTGGATCCCTACAAGTGTTCAAGGACAGGTTGGATGGGGCTTGGAGCACCCTGGGATAGTGGGAAGTGTTCCACGGGGTGATCTTTAAGGTCTGTCCAACCCAACCCATTCTGGGAATCCCTGAAATATCAGAGGAGGAACTTTATTGAAACAAACGCTGATGGGACTGGAAGCAGGGGGGGGTTTCTTGGCTCTGTTGAGACCTGTGGCAAAGCCTGTGATGCTTTAGAGAAAGCTGTAATTTAGTTTTAAGGTGTTTATGGCATCTCAGGCAAAGGACTTGGTGTCTGAGCTGAAGGAATGGCTCCCCAAGAGCCTCCAGTCTTGGCTCCTGCTCAGCTGTAGGGGGGTAGGAAGGAAATTTAATTCTTGTTGTTCCATCATAGTGGCAGCCCCCAAACCATGTCCCTGACCAGTCCATCTTCCATCTCAGTGCCAGTGGGAAGGTGTTTCCCATCCTCCTGAAGCCCTGCAGGATATCCCCAGCTCAGGGACTGTTTACAGCTGGGCATCACCAGGTAGTGGACACTGCCTGCCCAGGCTTTCCCATCCCCACTCCCACTGAACTCCTGCTGGGTTAGTGCTGCTCAGCTGGAAAAAAGAGAAATAGGGCTTCATGGGCCCAGGCCTGGCTGGGCAGGCTGGGGAAGGGTGCTGCAGATGTGTGGAGGGAAGCCAGCTGTATCCACGACACACACAGGTGCCCCTCTCCCTCCTGATGCTTTGGAGCCATCCTGTTATTTGTAAGAAGTTGTCCATGGTCACTCAATCAGGACTCCTGCCCACTGAGGGCACACATGGAGCAATGGACTCCAGGTGGGAAATGCCTGAGTTCAGGAGGGCTCTGAGAGCCACAGCCCACAGCAAAGCTCGTAGGGAAGTGCAGACTGTGCCAGTTGGGTTTTACATCCTGTCCTTTGGCAGCCAGGACATCACAGGGAGTTTGTGCAACCCCGGGGACCAGGCAGGGCCTACAGGTGTGGGGCTGGAGAGGGGAAAATGCTGCAGATGGAACTCCCAGGATAAGGATAAAATGACACAGAGAGAAAAGGGAATAACCCAGAGAGGGGCTGTGCAGGCAGGGCTGGTGCTGCTGGCTGTGAGAGATCTCTGGGCACATCCCTGTGTTACTGCAGGGCTGGGCAGCCTCATCCCAGCTGTGTGCAGAGGGCACCAGGGCTGTGCAAAGAGCACCAGGGGCTGCTGAGGGCTCCAGGGGCTGCTGAGGGCTCCAGGACTGAAAGGGCACCAAGGGCTGCAGAGAGCACCAGGGGCTGAAAGAGCACCAGGGCTGAAAAGGGCACCAGGGTCTGAAAGGGCACCAGGGGCTGAAAGAGCACCAGGGCTGAAAGGGCACCAGGGCTGAAAGGGCACCAGGGTCTGAAAGGGCACCAGGGGCTGCAGAGAGCTCCAGGGGCTGCCAAGGGCTCCAGGGGCTGCAGAGAGCACCAGGGGCTGAAAGGGCACCAGAGCTGAAAAGGGCACCAGGGGCTGCAAAGAGCTCCAGGGGCTGAAAGGGCACCAGGGGCTGCAGAGAGCACCAGGGGCTGAAAGGGCACCAGGGGCTGCCAAGGGCTCCAGGGCTGTAAAGAGTAATGCTCCACAGAGCAGCAGGAATTCTGAGCAGGATTTGATGATGGTATAGGACACCACACCATGGAGATACTCTGCTTGAAGCTCCTGGTGCCCTGCTGCTTATTTTCCGTGCACACACCAGCCCTGAGATGCAGGAACACTCCAAAGAGCACAGATGGGGCACCTAGGGATGGTGTTCCTGCCCACCTGAGGGAAGTTCTGGCCCAGACTAGAGTGGAAGCATGTTTACTTCTGAAACTGGAGCTCACACATGAACCTGGGCTCCTGGAGGATGGAGGAGTCAGACAGTTGGTGTGTTCAAGACAGAAAACACCTTTGGGCCAAGCACAATTTTTGGTGAGTCTGCGAGTCTTGAGCATCCCATGGGATGAGAGACCTGGCACTACGGATACCCATGAGAGCAGGGGGATTTATCTTCACGTGGGAGCTGGGGGTGGCATATTCCAGGGCAGGCTGAGCTGTGAGTGTGTCTGGTACAAGCTGACGTAGCTCTCAGACTAGAATAGGTTTCCATTTTCCACCTTCCAGGCAATCACGGAGGAAAGAGATTGTCTCATTTTCTCGTGTACGTATATCTGGTCTCCCAGTTGCCGAGGCAACACTGTATATGTTTGCAGGCTGGAAGGATCTGGGGATGGAAAATGAAGCCAGGGAGTGGACTGAGGAGAGAAGTCCAGCAGGAATTTTCCCCGTGACTTTTGTGGCCGATTGGCTAGCGCTAATTTAAACCGCTCTCCGGGGATTAGTCATCAAACCTGAGATTTTCATTTTTATTATTTTAAATCAACCGCACTTGCTCCTGGGAGGCTGTTTTTCATGTTGAAATTAACCTCGTGGAGATGTAGCCGGTGGGGGCTGCAGGATGGGAGCCAGCAGGGAGGGTAATTCCATAGAAACACAAACAAGGTACAACATCTTGCTGCAGCCGGTGGAAAGCTGAGCCCCCGGGGAGCAGCAGCTCCATGGCAGTGCAGCCTGCTGCTCCCAGCCTGATGGATACCTGCATTTTCCCCTGCACGATGGACACCTGCATTTCAGTGCATGCTGGTGGTGTGTCTGCAGCTCCAGGGCTTGTTTTTTCAGGGTGCCTCAGGCACAGGGAGAAGCTGCTGCAAGAATCACCTGGAAAAACCCTGCACGCAGCTCCTCATGCCAAGGAAGCTCCTGGCTGCAACTTTGAGAGTCCCGTGGCACAGCTGAAGGTTCTTACAAGTTTCTTTTTCTCCTGGGCCTGAGGGTCATCATTTCTTGACAGACCTTGCTGCCTCTGTGTCACGGCCTCGAGTTTGCACTCAAGGTGAGCACTGCCCCAGGTTTGGAGCATCCCTGGGCAGGGAAAGGGAGTGAACTTTGAGGGATGTGGGAGCAGTTTTGTGGATGCCTTGGAGAGCTGAAGAAGGACATTGTTGAGAATAATTAGTTTCTTTATGTTCAGTCCTGCTGCACTGCTCAGAAACTCACAGAAGCTTCCTGCCTGCTCCAGAGAGTTTTTGGGGATTGTGACTTTTAAATTCTTACTCATTTGAAGGTTTATTTGTATTACTGTGAGGGTGCTGAGGCCCTGGCACAGAGTGGCCACTGAAGCTGTGGCTGCCTCATCCCTGGCAGTGTCCAAAGCCAGGTTGGACAGGGCTGTGAGCACCCTGGGATAATGGAAGGTGTCCCTGCCCATGGCAGGGGTGGCACTGGATGGGCTTTAAAGTCCCTTCAAACCCAAACTAATGCCAAAATGCCTCAGGTTTTAGCTTTTATATTTTTCAGGTTCTGTGCTGCTTTAATGTGTGGGTCTGAGTTCATATCAGGGCATGGTGAGCTCTCTGCACAGAGCAGGGAGACAAACTTCCTGCTCCAGCTGGGGACCAAGGACAAATGATCCAAATCTCAGCCCAAGAGCACAAACAACGTGGGCTGGAGAGAGAAAAACAAGCAGGATGGGAGTGCAGAAGCTAAAGCTGGAATTGGACAATGAACTCCAAGGTGCAAATGGAGCAGAACTGATCCCAGTGACAGAGCCTGTGCCCGGGCTGCATTTTGGGACCATTTTGGTTCATCTTGGGTGCAGCCCTGGCTGGGCTCTTGTGCTGCCCAAGGTGCATCCATTGAGAAAATCCTTTTAATAAATCCCTGCTTTATTCTTTAACTCTGTCCAGCCTCTCTTCTAGGGCAGCCTCGCCAAGGCATCATTTTGGGATTCTACCCTGCAGCCTGAATTGCCCTGGCAGGGACAGAGCCAGACTCACACAGGCACCTTCCATCCATCCTTCCCATCACTCTTTCCCCCAGCCCATCTGGCACTTTGACCCTCCATGGGCTCTGTGTGTGATGAAAAAGCCCCTTCAGCTCTTCAAAGCATTTTGGGGATTTCCTCCAGCAGAATTGACCTTTCCTCTACCTCTACCCCTGCCTGTAAAAGGCAATTTGTGCTGCGACTTCAAAACGCTTGGCAGAAGGTTGGTATTTCTGCTGGGCGCCTTCCTCTGACTTTTATTTTTTCATTTTGAGCAAATTATTATTTTGAGCAAATAAATAAGGCAAGAACTTCACAAGGAAAAGGGAAGCAGCGGAGGTGGCAGTGCCATTCCTGTTGGAAAGCTGGCATTCCCCACTCTGCTGAATGAGGTTCAGAGAGGACGTCTGGAATGCGGATTTCTCATCTCATTATGATTTCACTGCATCGAGGTTGGGTTTTACATCCTTTTTTGTCAATCGCTTGAGAACAGACTTATAAATAGACAAACCGCCCAGGAATTGGTGTTCAAAAATCCTCCTCGTGTGTAATACAGGATTCAGTGAGTGTGGCTGATGCTGAAGTTGATGCCTTGTGCAGGCTGCCCTAGAACAGAGGCTGGGCAGAGTTAAAGGATAAAGCAGGGATTTATTAAAAGGATTTCCTCCATGGATGCACCTTGGGCAGCACAAGAGCCCAGCCAGGGCTGCACCCAAGATGAACCAAAATGGTCCCAAAATGCAGCCCGGGCACAGGCTCTGTCACTGGGATCAGTTCTGCTCCATTTGCACCTTGGAGTTCATTGTCCAATTCCAGCTTTAGCTTCTGCACTCCCATCCTGCTTGTTTTTCTCTCTCCAGCCCACATTGTTTGTGCTCTTGGGCTGAGATTTGGATCATTTGTCCTTGGTCCTCAGCTGGAGCAGGAATTGTTTTGTCTCCCTGCTCTGTGCAGAGAGCTCACCATCCCATAATATGGAGCCCAGACCCACACACTAAAGCAGCACAGAATGTGAAAATATAAAAGCTAAAACGTGAGGCATCAAAGTCCCCCTGGGATATTTCTCCAACCTCCCCTTCCCCTCTCTGGTGTCTGGGCCCTTCCCTGCTGGTGACACTTGGCTTTGGGGCAGCTGCAAGGGGCACGGAGGGGTCTGTCTGTCTGTCTGTCCTTGGGGAGAACAGGCTGAGGGGGTGTGGATGTCTTGGAGCAGCATGTGGAGGGTGCTTACAGCCAGAGTGTTTTCAGCTGTTGGGAAAAAGGCTGTAAAATGTGATTCCCACCGTTCCAGCCCTCCGGGTTCGGACTACATCAAATTGGGTATTTTGCCTCTGGCACAAACCAAAACCTGATGTGCCAGAGGATGGTAAAGCCCTCACTTAATCCCTTTAATTGCTTAATACCACAGCCAGCAAGGAAATGTGTTCTGATCCCGTTAATCTTTGCTGTGAAAGAAAAGCTTTTGTAATTGTATCCGTAGCTCAAAACCCCCTGTTCTTCCCAGAGCCTAAAAACACACCCTTCCAACAGCAACACCTTCAGCAGGCCAGTGGGAGAGGAAGAAAATGCTGTTTTCACTCTAAAACCCCCCCCAAAAATAAAAAAAGAGGCGAAGCACAAGGTCCAGCTCAGCAGGAGGGGGGAGCAGGATGGCACTGGCAAGGCAAAGGGGCTGCCCCAGTTCAGGGGATGCTCCAGGGAGCTGCCTGGCTCCCTGCCAAGGTTTATAGCCCCTCCAGTTTCCAAAGCACCACACTTCATCCAAAGAGGAAGAGAGGAGAAGCTGGGAGGGAGGGAGGGAGGGAGGGTGTTTCTGGTATTGAGCAGCAGTGCAGGGCTATTTCTCTCAGCAGCTGACAGTGTAAATGCATTTCCTGGCAGGCAGCTCGCTCTGTATTAAAATTCTTGATGAAGATTATTAAAGTGTGTTTATGAAAAGCCTGCGAGTGCTCCCTGGGCTCCAGGCTGCCTGTTCACAATGAAATGTTTGGGTGCGGGCTGAGTGCTCCGGGCTTATTAAAACCAGGCTCAAACCCACTGGCTCCAGGTGGGATCTGCAGGGACCTGCGTGGTCCCAGTTTGGCCAAAAGGGAACAGTGTGGGGTGACTGTGGCACTGCACCCCCCCAAAGCATTCCCCAAAGCCCTGCTGCAAAGGTGTGGAGTGTGTTACATGATTCTGGGATGGGTTTCTGTTCCCCAGGTGGGTCAGGGGCTGCAGGGAGGAGCACAGGGATGCTGAGCAGCCACGGGGCTGTGCTCACTCCATTTTCTGCCCCGTGGAGGCAGCTGCAGTGATCACCCCTGCACTGGTGCCAGCAAAGCTTGTGGGAGACATTCCATGCTGGAGACAGCCATCAAATTCTAGACACAAACAAATGTGGCAATGCCACCTCCTCTGCTGGCACCTGGGGGTCCTGTCACCCTCTCATCCTTGGCCCCTTTTCTCTATGCTCTTCCCTTCCCAGCCTGAGGTAGGGTTTTTTTAATGTGGGAGATCAGGTTGTATATCTAAATATATGTCCTTACAAAAAAAAAAAAACGTTTCCAAGAACAATGGTGGAAAGAGCCCAAAAATGTGCTAAGGAGGATGAATGCATTAGGTTTGGAGTCCAAGGAAAATATCAGAAGGGTGAATCAGAAAGAAAGAAAGGAAGAGGAAAGAAATAGAAACGTATGGAGTTCTTAAAAAGCCATTTTTTCCTTTTAATGTTAATGGCAGCTTTTCAATTTGAGCTTTGAGTGCTGGAGAAATGTGTCCACTGCTGCTGCCTGGAGCTGTGCTCTGGGGGGATGCAAAGGCATTGTTGCAGTGACACGTTCAATCTGGTTTCAATCCAGCCCCATTCAGAAATACAGAATAATTTGGTTGGAAGGGACCTTTGGAGGTCACATTCTTAGAGGAACATCCCTTAATTCTTTGGGGTCTTTCTCTGGGGTTTCCCTCTTGGCTCCTGCTGCCTCTGGCTCGTCCCTGTAAAACTTCACGTGTGTTGCAGAGTACCCAGCACATCCTCCTCACCCTGGGGGGGTCAGAGACAACGTGTCCTGGGCAAAGCTGGGATTGTTCTCCTCCTCCATCAAGTCTGGTTTAAAGCTCTTCCCCTTGGGGAAAGGTGGATCCCATCTGGTGGCAGTGATTTTTGTGATTGTATCCATAGCTCAAACCCCCTGTTCTTCCCAGAGCCTAAAAACACACCCTTCCCTCACCATCACCCACAGCAGCACCTTCATGGGAGAGGTAGGAAATACTGTTTTCAGTCTTAAAACCCCCCAAAAATAAAAAAAAAGAGGTGAAGCACAAGGTCCAGCTCAGCAGGAGGGGGGAGCAGGATGGCACTGGGCCATGGCAGGACGGTCCTGGTGCCACTCAGGCCACCCCAAGAGTGCCAGGACAAGGGGGAATGGGTTTGAATTGCCAGAGAGCAGGGTTAGGAGGGATATTGGGAAGGAATTCTTCCCTGTGAGGGTGGGGAGGCCCTAGCACAGGGTGCCCAGAGAAGCTGGGGGTGCCCCTGGATCCCTGGAAGTGTCCAAGGCAAATTTGGATGGAGTTTGGAGTAACCTGGGATAGTGGAAGGTGTCCCTGCCATGGCAGGAGGTGGAACAGGATGAGCTTGAATTCCCTTCCAGACCATTCTAGGATTCTGAGTGTTGACTGAGCAGGTCAGCAGCCCAGCAGGATGAAATTTGTGAGGGATGCTGAGGGTGTGGGACATTCCTGGGGCAGGTCAGCCCTGCATCTTCTGCAAGTGGCATCACCCTGGGGTCAGGCTGGTTTTCTGTGCCTGCTTGTGGTGTCTGGTGTTTGCTGCAAACTCAAGCACCAGCCTGGTGTCCTGGCAGATCTCTGTCCCCTTTTGTGCTTTGGCAGGCCAAACCCAAGTTGTCTTGTCACTTATCTCTCCCCTTTTATTGTTGGATCTGTCCCTTCACTCCTCCTGCAGCTCAGACACCCTCCCACATTATCAGAGGCTCCAGCCTCAGGAGTGCTGATTGCTGAGGGCACATGAAGAAGCCAGAAAACAAATATTGCAATAAAATCTTTATTTTGGTTGCATGAAACAGGAAGAATGAGGGTCAGTGAGGATGGAGTGGTGGCTGCAGGCAGAGCTGGGAGGAGAACTGGGACACTGAGCCCGAATTCATACCCCGGTGACTGTGACATCCATCAGGGTTAAAGACAATCTGTGTCTCATTAATCATCTGATGTAAACACAGGGAGACTCACTGGAACAGAGTGGTGTCACTGGATGAATGGCCTGCAGTTGGAAAATAAACATTTCAAGCTCTGTCTTGGCGTTTATTTTTGCTAAATGCCTTCTCCACACCCGGGTGTTCTGCTGACAGTGGGGAACCACTGCTCCAAATCATCCCCAGGAGCAATGCTGGAGCAGGGACTTGGGGTGCAGGGTGAGGAATGCACCAAACAGAGTGCAGGAAAAAGCCTGGAGCAGCCACAGTAGGCTTCCCTGGGTGCTTTGATGCTTTAACTGGGAGCCCAAGGGTTTCTCTCTCGGCGTCCCTTGGGTTTCAGCAGGTGGGAAGTGCAGCAGCGTGGCTGGGCTTGGGCAGGGTTGTGTCCCTGGAATCCCTGTGGCCAGCTGTGACCCAGGGAAGTGGCACTTGTGTCTCCATAGGTGCTCTCCACCTTCACACACTGCTGGATTTCCACAAACCACAGCTGTTTTTTCTTCAAACTTCTCATTCCTGTTGGGGTTTTTTCCCTCCCCACTTCCCTCTGCACAAACCCACCAGGTGCAGTCTGGAATCCACGCTCACCCCAAAATGTCTTTATTCTGATTTATTAAGGTGGTTATTGTGTAGATGATTAGAGACATATTTGGGGAGATTGTAGCACCTCAGAGCAGACGTGTAGCTGTTACAGAGCAGTTAATCCTTTACAAATATGGTTTTAATCATGCCACATTTCACACACGATAACTGTCCTGTTCACTCTCATGGATAGCTGGCAACCTCGCTATAAAGAATTTAATTTCAAGCTATTTTTTTCCCACAGGCTCATTAACTTCTGCTGCTCAGGAGGTATTAAGAAAACCACAAGTGCATGGCTCAGCTCCGATATCCAACCCTTCCACACCCCACGAGGATCTAGCTGCTGCATTTGCTGTACAAGGATCTTCACAGGGAGAGGGATTTGCTGAGCCCCGAGCAGGTGAGTGGATTTTTGCTGCATCAATGGACCTGTTACCTGATTATTTTTATCATATCTCAGTGCACCTTGTTCCACCTTTGCCGTGCTGCCTGTTGGGGTTGCAAGAAGCTGGAAGTCCAACACATCCCCCCTGCTGTGACATCAGGAATAATAAATTCCATTAGAAATGGCATTTTGGGCTTTAGGTTTCTGCTGGTGAGAAGAAAGCAATCCCTCCCCCCTGGCTCAGCTATGCTTGGTAGGAAAATAAATGACATAAACTCTGGCTTTTGCTGTGCCTGCTGGCCTGACATGCCATCAGCCTGGTTCCCATCCAGCTCATCAGCCACTCCCCAGGATGGGCTGCTTGCAGGAGAAGACAGGTTGAGAAAAGAAAGAATTAAATTATTTTAGCTGGAAAAATAAACTCCTGACACAGCTCAAAGCCAGTGCCTGCCTGCTGCCTGCCCAGCTTAGCAGGAGATGCTGCCATGCAGCTGCAGGGCTCCCTGCATCCGAGCTGCTCCGTGCTGAGCCAAGAGAATGCAGGTGTGTGGGACCCCTCAGTCCCCCAGCACCCCCTGACCCTGTCCCCTGTGTGCCACTCCTTCCACGTGTCCCCAGTGCCGGCTGACAGGGAAGGGGCAGCAGCCCTGGCACGGAGCCGCCGCTCCAGCACTGCTGGGAGCCCTGTCTGACCCCCTTTGTGGCTCCTTTGTGGCTGGGACTCCACACTGACGGGTTTTGTCCCCGACAGCACCCTGCCTGCTGCCCCAGCCCCTGGCCGAGGACAAGGGGACGAGGGGAGGACAAGGGTACGAGGGGAGGACAAGGGGACATTCTTTGGAGAACAGTGGGAGGTCTCACGGCGGGGCAGCCGGCCCACGGCAGCGCCCACACTGCCCTCCACACCTGGGTCACGCTGGGCACTGGCATTCCTGGGATGTCTGGGGCACCACGGGTGAGCTGAGCACAGAGGAAGGGTGAGGGCATGGGGTCAGGGCTCGGGGATCGTGAGCAGCAGCCAGGCAGAGGTGACATCCCTCTAGGCCCTTCTCCAGCAGCACTGCGAGCCTGGGAGCAGCTCAGGAAGAAAGGGCGAAGGGCCTGAGCTGTTCCCAGCTGGCTTTGCAGTGTCCCACTGGCACCCCACGTCGTGTGGGAGCCCCCCAGCCCCATGTGCTGTTTGTTTTGGAATGAGGGAAGCTTTGTCTGCAGAATTTTCTACAGTCCACCGGCTAAACTTCCCCATTCCTGGTCTTCACCACACCCAGCAGCCCCCAGCACAGTCAGATATCCTGGGGGCCAGGTGATGCTTCCATGCCTGACCTCCCCAGAGTGGGTGGGATGCTGGGTGAGGGCTCCCTGTCCTGCCCCTCTGCCCGTGATCCCTTCCAGCACGGCTGTCTCCACTCTCCTTTTCCATGAGATTTTGCCCTGCCTTGTTTCCTGTACCTTCAGTGAGCCCTGAAACGCTCCCCAGTGACCATGGCACGGAGTGTGGGGCACCAGGAGCCCAGGGAGGGTGCAGGTGGTTCAGGGGTGAATGAGGATGCCCAGGAGCTGCTGTGCACAGTGTGGAAAGAAAAGGGAGTAAAAGCCACCAAGCCCAGCCAAGAATGGAGTGCTCTCCATCCATGCAGACCTTTCCTTTGTGAAGTGACATCTTTACTGTTAAAAAGTTAAAATGTGCATTTTGCATGGCGCAAATCCCAGAAAAAACAAGGTCTGGGGAAGGGGGGGAATCTGAGTGAAGCAGGGCTGAGTGGGCTAATGTCCCCCGGGCTGCCTGGGGCTATCAAACACTGTCCTTGGGCTAGCGCTGGGCTCTGTGTAGGGCAGAAGGTGAGACCCCATCTGTGGGAGGACCTGGCTCAGGCTTAGGAGGGCCAAGAGCAGCTGATGTGCAAAACCTCTGGGATTGTTTCCCTTTTTTCCCGTTACAAAAACCTCACCTCGGGAGTTTTCCCCACCCGCCTTCTTCCGCGCAAGCAGGAACTTCCCCGAGGGTGGCCGACTTTCCTCCGCTGGTTCCGGGGGATTTCTCCAAACCCCTCTCCCTGCCTGCAGCTGTGCAGCAGCGATGGTGCCGGGCCAGCTCTCCCCACGGGCCTGTCCCAGCAGCCATAAAGCTGTCGGCAGCGGCGCGGCCGGGCTGGTGCTGCAGATGCGATTTGGGAGGCAGAGCTTCCCCTCCATCCTCCATCCTCCATCCCTCCGTCACCGCCCCGCCGGGTGCCAGCAGACAAAGCTGGCACTGCTCCCACCAGAGGAGCAGCAGAGGCGGCCAAGACGTCTGGTGAGGAGGAAGAGCCTGTCTGTGAGCACCGAGGGGAGCCCTCCACAGACCCTCTGGCCTGCTAAGGAAGGCAGGAGCTTCCCCTGAAACAGAAAATGTAAACCCCCTCCCTGTGAATTGTTATAATTTTGAAATTAAGGGGCTCTCAGGCAAAGATATGGGAGCAGGAATAACAGTTCTCTATTAAGTAAGGAAAAAAAAAAAGGAAATAAAGTAAACAATACAATAATACAAAACAACACTGACAGAGTCAGAATACGAGCTGACACCCTGGTGATGGCAGTCCAATTGAAGTGGTGGCTGCAGTCCTCTGGAGTGACAGATGTAGTTCTGTTGAAGCAATGATCCTGTGGAAGGATGGAGTTTTCCTCTAGTGAGAAAAGAGCTGCTCCTCTGAGAATCCAGTGGAGTGGCCTGTCTGGTGTCCCAAAATCTCAGAATATATCCACGAAGGAATGTGTGACTCCTCCCCCTTGGGCAGAGCATCTCGCAGTGGGATGATGGAATTTTATCAGTCATGGAATGACACTCAATGGCCCATTAACTGAAGATATTTCCCAGAGGGAGGATTGATTTTGGAAGAGATAAGAAAAACTGCCCAATTAATAGAACATTAGCTGTCACACCTTTAACAGATGGCAAATAGAATACACACTTATCTTTCAATCCATGACACCCTCTGTGCTCCATCCAGCTTCCCCAGGGTGTTCCCAAAGCCAGGAGCAGCCTGAGAGGTGTCAGGATCTCCACCAGAAAGGGAAACCCTGTCTAAGTGCTGCAACCTTGGCTGCTGAGAATTTCAAACTTTCTCTGCTGAAAGGCATAGACCTGCAAGAGAACAGTGCATTTGACCTGGGGCTGTGGAGAAGGCTTCCAAAATTGATTAATGGCACTGGGATTGCGGGTGTGTGGCTGGTTAGAGGTGTGTAATGTCAAAGGGTGGAAAACTTAGAGTTTGGGGGTTTAGAATATAGAAATAAATATGAAGCCAGATAGAAGTTTTAAGGCAGAGACAGGTTGTTCTTCTTTACCTTCTTCCTTCTTCTTCATAAGTTTGGGTGGTATTTTGTAATTAGACAGAAAAGTCCGCATTGCGGACTTGGAGTGATCAGTTATTAAGTTAAAAAGGAAAATAAGTTAGGTGTCATTTCTTAATTAGATAGTTCAGCCTTAAAAAACCTTGTAACAAGAGATGGGGGCCATTTTGTGCCTTAATAATAAAAGACTCTAGCACTCACTACTGTAAAGCTGCAACATTGATAAAAAACAATAAACACCTAAGTCTAAACACAATCATCTCAAGTACCTTCAATCCCAACCCCAACAAAAATAATTTTAAAAACCCTAAAAAACCACACCTAAGGACCACCAGCCCTGCAGCAACGCACGTGCCTGAGACATTTTTGCCCCTTCCCAACGTATCCTTGCATTGTGCATGGGGAAACTGAGGCAGGGGGCTCCCATGAGGAGGGGACGCTCCACAACCCCTCAGTCTCCGCAGCAGAATCCCTCAGTCCCACAGAAGGTGCTAAGGAAATAAGGAATTTCCATCCTGCCAAAAATTCCAACGTTTCAGACTGTGGGGGTCATCCTTAAATATAAAAATTTGGAATTTCACCCTCAGAGAAATATTCACAAGAGGAGGAATTTCTTCTTGTCTTTACAAGTCAAACTGAATACAGGAGAAGAATAAGGCACAGCACAAGGTGCTGACCCTCCCCAAACACAGCACTCTCAGAACCCTGAAGAAGTGTTCTCTGAAGAGGTTTTCATCAAACCAAAATGTGCCTGCAAAATGCTGTCTGCTAAAACTCTATCCAGCTGGAAAAACACCATCTACCGTCTCATCTTGAAGTTATCTCTCTAGACCTCATACAAAGTCTTGTTTTTTCACTCCTTTCTCAGATGGGCTCCCCTTCTCCATCTCAAGGTGCCCACAAATCATGATTTTCTTCTTTTTTTAAATTTCTTAAATTTCCTTCCTTTTTAAAAAATTTTCTTTAATTTTCTTCTCTTTTTAATTTCATTTCAATTGTCTCTTTTCCTGCTGTGGGTTTGATTCACTCCCAGATGTCTCGGAGCTTCCCAGTGAGTTTCGGAACCAGAAATGTGTTTTCTTATTTGGCACTGGAGATGCTGCTGAAATTATCCAGCACGTAAAACAAAGTATCCATCAGATGTCTCTGAGAATTCAGAGAGAGGGAAAACTGGGATAGGGGTGGGGATGGGATGGGGATAGGGATAGGGATGGGGATGGGGATGGGGATAAGGACAGGGATAGGGATAGGGATAGGGATAGGGATAGGGATAGGGATAGGGATAGGGATAGGGAGGTTGGTGATGCTCTCAGCACACAGCTTTCCTGGGAAGCTGTAAAGGCATGGACACAGTCGTGTGCAGGGAAGCAGCTCCTGCCTCATGTCCTGCCATGTCCTGGGACATGAGGGCATCACCTAGGACCTTTCTGCTTTCAGTCCTTGTCTCTCAGGCACGTGGTGGGATTTTTGGAATTGCCCTGTGCAGGGCCAGGATTTGAGTTCGATGATCCTTGTGGGTGCCTCCCTCCAGCTCAGGATATTCTGCAATTCTAATCTGTGTTATTTCTGTTTGTGCTGGTGCCCAGGGAATGCTGGGGTCAGGAGGAGCTCTGCCCTCTCCAGAGGGCTTGGCGAGGGATGAAGAGGTATTTCTGTATCAGCTGGAGCCTCTGGAGCTCCAGGCTGACTTTCTCATGGGAAGAGCAGAGCTGGCCAGTCTGAGTGACCCCTCCTGTGTGTGTTTGTGCATGTGATCCTGACATCTCTCCCCCCACGGCAAACACTGGCCCTGGGCAAGCCCCTGCTGTCCATCCCTGTGGCCTTGGCGATGGATGGGAGCCCTCCAAGGTGGGTTATGAGGAAGGAAGGAAGGAGGGGTCTGGCAGTGAGCATAGCGTGTGTGATTTCACATTTCCCCTTTGCGGCTGGGGGTGCTTGTGGGACTGGAGAGCCCAGTGAACCCAAGAGCCCCCAGTGCAGCTGAGAGCTCGGCTGGGAACAGATATGATCCCATCCTGCCCTGGTGTTGTTGTTGGCAGGCAGGCCTGGAGGCCTCCAGGTTGCATTTGTCAAGAGCACAAGCACAGGAAAATTGTTCTCATCTGCACAAACACCATCAGTTGCTGCCAGCTGTTCCAGCACCCAGCAGAGGGTTCAAAGCTGGGGCCTTTTCCCCAGCCTGGGCCACTGGTTTGACTGGCAGGCTAGAGGGACTTGTCTCTCTCTAGGAAGTGTTTTCAGGATGTTTTGTTGCTCATCCTCCCTCCAGCTTCCATCCAGGTGAAGGAATGGGGTCAGAGAGGACAACCTGAGCCCTGCCCTTCTCCTCTGCTCACCTGTGACACAGGGAAGGGTTCTGGGCCAGGGCTGCACTTCCCAGAGAGCTGGAGTGAAAATTCTGCAAGCAGCACCAGCGTTGCCTCCTGGATGCATGTGCAGCAGTTTGTTGGGCTGGCTTCCCACTGGAATGGTCAGTGCCTGCCTCTATGCAGGCTCATGTGTGACTGCTGAAGGACAGAGCCAGCTGCACCCCACAAGCTCACACCAGGGAGTGCCCTCTGACATCTGCTTCTCTCCAAACACCGCCACTTTTACCCCTCTGGATGTTTTTTCCCAAAATCCAGCTCCTGTCCTGCCTTTGGGAGCTGCCCTGCAGAGTGTCAGCTGGGGGCTGCAGGACAGCTTGTGTCACTTTTACGAGCTGCACGAAACCACCAGCTCAAGGCTCTCACCGGGATAAATCCATGGATCCCTGCCCTCCCTCGGGCTCTCCCTGCAGGGAGGATGTGGTTTCCCAGGGCTGCAGAGCATGGCTGTGCTGTGAACAGGGCTGTGCTGGCAGATGTGCTGTCCCCGTGTCCCCCAGCCAACCCAAACAGCCCCGAGTGACCCAGTAACATATTTTATATTGCATTATAATCTAATCTTCTCTTCAGAGCTGCTGCCTGCTGGGTGTCCGCTGCAGAGGAATTTCTGTGCCCTGAGAAGAGGGTGGCTCTGGGCCCCAGGAGATCTGCCTGCTTGGCTGGGGGAGAAAATTTCTTCTCTCTGTCTTGGCCAGATCACAGAGCAGAGCTGTGCTGCTGTGTGTGCAGTGGGGACGTCACCAGCGTGGGGTGGGATTGTCTCCATCTCTGGTCTCTGCTCAGGTTTGTTGCATGGTGGGTGTTTTAGTGGGAAACCTTCCCCACAAACCCTGCCTGGCTGCAGCTCAACCCAGCCCTGACTCCCTGCTCTCGTATAGCTTCGATCTGTTCCTAATTGCCAGAAAAAAAAGCCAAACCCCACCTGCTTCCTACCACCCACAGGCAGCCCACCAGGCCCACTCCTCACTTTCCAGGTTTAAACTCACCTCTTATTGCTGCTCTCTCTGTAAGACATTTCCAAAGTGTCTGACAAAAACAAAACACTCAAAAACCTCCCTGAAGTGGAAGCCTGCAGCTCTCAGGCATGAAGGATGGCTGTGGCTTCAGAGCATCTCCACCTCTCTGGCACCTCCTGGCACCCAGAGATGGAGAGAGCAAGAAAGGCCCCAAAACTGCTTAAAATGGGGGTAATTTTTCCTCCTTTAAGCCCCACCATGGGTCTCTCCTCAGTGCAAGGAAATGCATCTGCGTTCCTCTTTTACTGCTGGCTGTATTTGGTGATTAAAAAACGGGGCAGCTGGGGCCGCTCATTCCTGACCTGGAGGAAAGCAGCAGGCTTATAAAAACTCTGAGTGCTGCAAGAATTATGGGGTAATTAAAAAAAATCAGGCCAGAGCTGGGACCACGTCAATAAAAGCAGGAGGAACTGATGTCAGCCCCATGCAGGATGTGGGGACTGATGGCTCTGCTCCTGCTCCTGCTGCTGAGCCCCTGGTGGTGCTGACACCCCATGGTTCCCCCTGGCAGGGATTTGGGAATTCAGGACACAGAGCAGATTCTGGGGCTGGCTGGGCTCTTATTTCCTTGGTGCACTCAGCTGACTTGAATCTCTCTCTCACAAATGTAAATCCCGTGTGACACTCTGGATGTTTTAGCAAAGAAAGATGAAGAGCCACCAAAAAAAGCAAAAATTAATAGTTAAAGGGATGAGGATGGGTTCAAAATCACCATTTTGGGAGTTAAGAGGCCTGGTTTTAAGGAGGAAGCATATTTTGCTGGCCACAGAGTCATAAGGATTAAACCAGGGGGGAAAAATGGGGTTTGTTTATCTAGAATTTATCTAATCCAGTTTGACCCAAGGCTCAGCTTGCCTTCTCGAGGAGCAGCACACAGGAGGATTTTGGGAGCAGCCTCTGCAAACCACACCTGTCCCTGATCCTGGGTGTTCAGTGCCAGCAGTGCTCAGCTGTTCTCCCAGGGTGGGCCCTGGCAGGAATTAAAGCCTTTAACAGCCTGGCCTGGACTGAAAGACAAGTGTGTGTTCAATCCCCATCTGTCAGAGCTGGGGCAGGTATCTGATGTTCTTTGGGCAGTTTTTTCTTTATCTCTTCCACAACCAATCCTCCCTCCAGGAGATCTCTGCTGTCCATGGCCACTGAGTGTCCCTGCATGGCTAAGAAAATTCCACATCCATCGGGAGAGGCTCTGCCCAGGGGAGGAGCCAAGCATTCCTACCTGGATAGAATCTGCCATGGAACAGCCCAGCAGCCTTTTCCCACTGCATTCCCAGAGTTTCAGCTTTCTTCTGCCCTGCATTCCCAGAGGGAGCCCAGGCCCATCTCCAGCAGCCCTGGAGCTCCAGAGGAAAACTCCAGCCTTGTCCAGGATCCCTGCTCCAGCAGAGCCAGCCCTGGCACTGCAGGAGGGCTGAGCCACCATGGAATGGCACTGCCACCAACACCCTGACACACAGGGGGGCAGGGCCTGTTCTCACTCTGGCAGGGTTGTTTTGTATTACTGCATTGTTTGTTTTATTTTTATCTTCTTCCCTAACAAAGAGCTGTTATTCCTATTCCCATATTTTTGCCTGAGAGCCCCTTAATTTCAGAATTATAATAATTCAGAGGGAGGGGTTTACATTTTCCATTTCAGGGGAGGCTCCTGCCTTCCTTAGCAGAACCTGTCTGTTCAAACCAAGCCCTACCAAGCTCATTCCCACCCCCACAGAGCCCCTCACGTGTCCCTGCAACCACCGCCCAGCAAAACCCTTCTGGGACACTCAGCAGAGAAAGGAAGGTTTCCCCTGACAATGCTCCCCTAATAATTTCTGTCTTCATTAATACATTTCCCTGTTTGGGACCCATCTGGAAAGCAAGTTGTGACTTTGTCCTTGAGAAAATCTCAGGTTTTTGCCTGCTTTCAGGGTCTTTGTACAAATACAAGGCCTTAATGAGAATGATATGGGGAAGAAATCCAGCCACACTGCTTTGTTTCCTGGATATTTTCATCCCAGCTGGTGGTATCAGGTTGGTGGGTGTGGGTTTTTTCCCCTTTTATGAATGAACATAATACTTTTGCAGAAAGGGAGGTGTGAGCTTGGATGATTTCATCCTTGGATTTAGTGATCATTAATAAAGCCTGCAGAGCTTTCTGTAAGCACGAGCCAAAGATTTGGATTTGGGATGTAACAGCTTCCTAGTGGAAAATGGGATTTTTTTTCAGACTATAAGGTTTTGCAAAGATGACACCTTGATCCTGATAAATTCTTTTCACTTTATTTCCAGCTTCTTGTCTTGCTCTTGTAAAAAAACTTGCCAGGTATATATTTAGATATATATTTATCACAGAGATGCCTGCTTCGAACAAATTGCTAGTTAATTAAATGAAATATTTCTGCCTGCTTAAGAGAGAAAAAGTGCAGCTGTTTGGCACTGAAAGGGATTTTGCTGTGAGCTCCTCTTGAAGGCAGCCTGTGCCCAGATCAGGTGAGCTCCTGAGATTTGCCACACCTGCCTGGTCACCCCCAGCCTGGGCAGTGCAGGGGCTGGGGGCAGATTCTGCAGATCCTGAACTCAGGGCAGTCTCATCTCTACCTTGTGATGAATCCCAGCTGATCTTCCAGCCTGAGCTGTCCAGCCGCTCATGTTGGATTATAAACTGGAACTTTTACAGGCTGTATGTGGGGTTTGTGGCTTCCTTTCCCTCTCCCTGTCTCCAAAGTCCATGATTCCTAATAAATCATCCTCTAGCCTGAGCTGAGTCTCACTGGTTTAAGTTTAACTAGATTATTTTTGTGCTGATAAGCCAGACTTTGAATTCTTCCCAAGATCATGGGTTGGGGCCGTAATATCACGGAGAAGAGGCTGTTCCTGGTGATCTGTCACATGCAGGGGAGCAGCATCCAGCTCTCAGCTTTCCCTTGGATCAGCACTTAAAGGCACAGCACTCGTGGAGCTGGGGGAGGGAAGAGCCAGGGCTCCCACCAGACACATGGAAAACGGACTGGGAGGACAGGAAAATGCTGTATTATTCATCTATTTGTTGCACTGTGTTAGTGCCAACAACTTCCTAAGGCTTTGATCCTCACTTCACTCCAGATTTCTCCTCTTCCACCCAAACAGACCCAAATCCACCCAATGGGGGGATTGAAGTGGAGAAAAGCATTGAGAGAACCTGCTACACCCTCTTGTTGTTTCCCTCACTGTTCCTTGCCACCACCCTGACACCACAAATATTTATTTTCCTGGACAGCTCCAGGCAAACGTGTCCCGTTTTCAGATCCATCGTGATCCCATCCTCGTTCTCCCAGCCAGGGCCTGAGCTCCTCTCCCAGCATCACTGTTGACTTTGGCCTCCTCCTCAGGGCTCAGCCCAGCTGCCATCACACCCCCAGAGGTGTCCAAGTGCGTTCCTGTAGGATTAACCCTGCAGAATTAGCATGGCACAGGTCACCCTGGCATCAGGAGAAGGCCCAGCCCTGCTCTGGGCACAGCAGCTCCCTGAGGATCTTTCCTGGGATGAGCTGGGAGGTGCAGGAGTTCTCTTAAGGCATGCCATGTGCTCATAGCTGTGGAAAGAAAGGGTTAATCAAGGTTAAAGGTATTCCTGATGGGAGCAGCCAGGAGGAATGGTCAGGATCCAAGGGACGTGCGCGGCTGTGGGGCTGACTTTCAGTGAGACTTAGAAAACCTCAGCAGCAGGTCCTGGGTTTTCCCAAGAGAAAGCTGCTTTCCTTTCCAAGGATGGCTCTGTAGAGAATTTTAAGTTCTCAAGAAATAGACTGAGAGAAGCTTTGTAAGCATCTCTCGTTCTCAAAACAACAGCTGCTGTTTTCACTCTGCTTACTTTTTCCCTTTGTGTCCGTTCTCACAACCTGCTCTCTCTGCCTCAGCCAAGGGTGCTAGAGAGGCCTTGTGCCATTTGGCCCATCACGTAATTGTTAGCCAAAGACTCTACAAAAGTCACTTCTAAACAAGAAGTCTAGCCTTCTGATGATCACGAGAAATCTTTAGAGTTCTTCATTTCATCCTCTGAGAACAGCGACACGTGCCTGTGGTTTCCAGACCCATTTTCCCTCTGCTACGCCTGGGACTGGGCAGCCCAGTCCCTTCCAGCCCCAGCCGGACTCATTTTCCCAGTTTGGCCAAACAAGCCCATCCCTGCAGCCCCAGCAGCCCAGCCCTGCATGGGCATGGCACATTTTTATCTCCCTTGGTCCAGCAGGCCACAAACTCCTGCAGAGCCGGGCTGAGGCAGCTCCCCGTGTCACACATGGTTTGTGGTGCTGGGAAATCCAACTCCACCAGCCAGGGGCTCTTTGGGAAGGCAAGATGGAAGACACAGTGAAGCTCTGGCTTCATGGGAATTCGTCTTGCTTTTGCTTTTTTTTTAGTTTTTCTTTTTGGGGGGAAATTTTAGACCACCACGATGCCGTTTTTGGTTTTCTGCTGCTCAGGGAGGTCAGTGGCTGTGAGCTGGAGGCATCTGTCCTGTCCATGCTGCCCTCCTGACCACCACCTTCCCCTGGGAGATTTTTGCAGAGATCAGCTTGGCTGGCAAAGGCTGGGCCCAGCTCAGGCGTGGGCTGTGCTCCTCTCCAGTGAATCACTTTGCAGGGCACTGGCAGCATCCTCTGTGGGATCTGGGGGGTCCTGGGTTCCTTCCCTGCTCCCCTCACATCGTGATTGAATTCCCAAGGTGAATCCCTCAAGGAGGGGGAGAGCTCCACCACGTTTCTGCTGATGGATGTGTGTTTTCCTTGGCCTCTCTGCCTCGTGGCTGCTGGATAGTTATCTGAGTGATGAATTCATCTGCCCAGGGACTCCTGAATGGTGGGGCAGAGGGAAAGCATCTGTTAGAGAGGCTTGGCGTGAGGGAGGAGGAGCAGCAGAGAGGAGAGGGGTGGTGGTTGCACATCAGAGCCGTGTCTCCCTTCTCCAAGCCCATGTTTTCCTAGCCTATCTCCCAGATTCCACCTGGCCCTGGTGAAAGCAGGCACAAGCCAGGGGTCTGCTGTGTTCCAGCTCTGCAGGGAGGGACAGAGGGACAGAAGGGACAGAAGGGAGGGACAGAACTCCAGCTATGCTGGGCATGGTGCTTTTCTCACTGCCTGCCCTGCCAGGGATGGGTTCCCATGGGTGCAGAGCCCTGCTCGTCCATGGCAATGCTGCAGCTCCAGGGGACACGGGTGTCACAGCTGGGTCACACACAGAGCCCTGCTCGTCCATGGCAATGCTGCAGCTCTACTGCACTGCCCCAGGGGACACGGGTGTCACAGCTGGGTCACACACAGAGCCCTGCTCGTTCATGGCAATGCTGCAGCTCTGGTGCTGCCCCAGGGGACACGGGTGTCACAGCTGGGTCACACACAGAGCCCTGCTCGTTCATGGCAATGCTGCAGCTCTGGTGCTGCCCCAGGGGACACGGGTGTCACACACAGAGCCCTGCAGTGACAGCAGCCCTGCTGCCAGGCTGCTCCACATCCCTCGTGCAGCCAGCAGCTCCGGCTGGCTGAGCTCGCAGACTGCAGCAGCAGGAGAGAGCTGAGAGCTGAGCCCTCACCCCTGGCCCTCCTGTGCCTGTGTAGGTGGGGGCTGCTCTTGAGGGCTTGCACAGGGGAGGATCCTTCTTCCCCTAAAGCCCTGGGACACGCTGCCTGCTTGGGTCTGGGAGCCTTTTCCCAGGGTCCAGTGGCCCAGCAGGAACCTGACGTTCACAGAGAGGGACCAGGGGCTTCACATCCCCTGTAGGAGATGCAGGCAGGGATCTCTGGGACAGCTGAAACCCAAACATCCCTCAGGAACAGCAGGACGGCCTAGAGTTGGATTTATTTCAGGAACTGATAATGTGTCTCTGATGGAGAGAAGGATGGAACAAATCCAGGGCAGGGATGCAGGGCCAAGCACTCCTGGGATGTTAGGAAGGTGCAGGTGGGTGTGGAGAGTCCTTTGGAAAGAGATCTGCACCCTGTTTCTGTGCTCTATTGCTCTGAAAACCAGCCCCTTTCTCTTCTTCCTGAAAGTGAAACCACTCTCCCAAGGGGTCTGACAGAGGAGCTGTGGGGAGCAGCCTCTGGCCTTGGTTTCCCCGAGCTGTGTCCCCAGGGCAGGCTGTGTGACAGCCAGGCCTGTCAGAGAAAGCAAACCCCCATCACCTCACCCCTTTGGCCTGCCAAATCACAGGGCTGCCACCAGAAAGCTCAGCAGATCCTCCTGGAGGTCAGCTGGGTGGCAAAGCAGTAGGGAAAAAAGCAGGGAAATGGGTTAAATTCCTTCTTCCCCACAATCCCAAGGCATTCATGACAGGACCTTTTGCCAGCATTGTGCAATGCTGGCTCACGTTTTGCTTGAACTTTAGTCCTGCTGTAATCCATGCCACAGTAACCTCCAGGGGAAGGAATGTTGCTGATTCCCGACTTAAACTGTGATCAAAACCTTTCAGCTCCTTCCCAGGCCATTGTTGTGTGTCCTGTCGGCACTGTCCCCGGGGCAAGGGCAGCTCTGTACCTGGACCAGGAGTGTTCCTCCACCAGAGCCAGCTCTTCTCCAGCCTGCAAAGTGATCCTGCAGATGCCTTGGCAAATCAGCACCGTCCCCGTGACTTCCAGTGCCCCAAAACGACAATGAAGGCTCAGATGTTTGTTTGTTTGCTTGCTTTGGCAAGAGGAAAAAGGGCCAAATTTAAGTTTGGGGAAGTGCATCATGCATCCTGCATCTGGCGCTGTGGCTCGGGCCGGGAACGCCTTCCCTGCTTCCTCCCCTTATCAGCTAATGAGGTGGTTAATGAGGGAAAGGACAGCAAAAGCCCCAGGCACGGATCAGGCATCACTGCTGCAGTTATCCAGAGCCTGACTCCTGGGCCAGCCAGCCCCAGGGATCCCGAATTTTAGGAGGATCCTTGTGCTCACCCAGCCCATCCAGGCGGGAGGTGCAAGGTCTGGTTTGGCTGATTCTTCCAGATAATCTGGCCCATGACTCCACTCCCAAGGCAGGAGGTGAAGGACAGTGTGAGCCCACAGGCACCAGAACAGGCAGGGCTGGGAGCTTCCACTTTTTTTGGAAGACTAGGAGCAGGAGAGAAGAAAGCAAAGGGGTTCACACAGGAGTTCACACAGTTCACAAGGAGGGGGCACATGTGCTGCCCAGATTTCAGCCTCCAGCCCCCCTTTCCAGGAAAGGCCAGCTCTCACCCACCCTTCCAAGGCCACGTTTTGTTGGCAGAGCTGACAGCTGCATGTGACAATCTCAGCTGGCTCTCTCCTGGAAGAGGCCTTTGCTGTCCCACCCTCCCACTGCTGGAACCCAGGGCACAGGGAATTTTCTCAGTCTGTTCTGACAAGCCCTGATTCTCCTGAGAGCACTGCCTTTAGCCTTTGGCCATGGAGAGGAGTTCCCAGGCTTTGGGATGAGGTGGAATCTGTGAGTGTGTAGAGTAGATGGCAGTGTAGTTATCACAGGGTGAGAAATTTAGACTTTTGGGGTTTTAGTGTGGGGGTAGATGGAGGACAAAATGGAGGATTTGGGGCCTTGTCCTGACGCCTTGTTGCTCTTCTTCTTCTTCTTCTTCTTCTTCTTCTTCTTCTTNAAAAGACCTTGAACCTGCACATCTCGTGAGCTTTTTGCTGTGCTCCTCACCATGCTAAGCCTGGTGCAGGCGACGTGGAGAATTTTTGATAAGATAAGAAACAAACAGCAACCTGAAGAGCGAAAAGGGTCCAGTTCATCTCTCAGTTCTGGCACAGAACTTTTATTAGGGGTCTCCCCACTCAGGGGGCCCCCAAAGAGGCCTCTCCCATTGTGGTGCCCCATGTGAGGATCAAACTCATGATAAGATTATGAGACTGATAAGGCCCAAGGAGGCCTCTCCCATCCCACCACCCCAGAGCAGTATCCAGGGACGTCTCCAGCCCTGCTGGTTCTTCCAGAACATCTCAAGATCATCTGTTTCACATGAGCCCAGCTGCCTGCAGGCCAGTGTCCATCCCAGCTGGAAATGGACAACATTTGGTGGGAGGGAAAGCGATGCCAGGTGTTGGAATTGGGCTCTGGGTTGGGGTTTTTTCTCCCTTAATTGTTTGGGGGTTTTGTTCAAATCCAATTTATGAACATCACAGGGTCAAGCCAATCTCCACATGCTCGTGGGCAGTAAAGTTGGGTTTGCATTTAAGAGGAAGGGGGCAAGGAAGACAAATGCTGTATTAAGGACCTTCATTTAACTGCCAGTATAGCTCTGGGTGTGGATCCAGGATCCCTGCTCCAAGAGCACCCCTGAGGGGTGAACACATTTATTTCTACATCTCCAAACCCACATTTTTTAAGTCCTTTTAAGGCACTTGCTGATGAGGCAAAGTCATTTAAATTATGCAGATTATCTAAAGACTCTTCCCAAACTTGCCTGCAGTTGGAGAAACCACAATTTATATAGTCCTGGATCCTACAGGTGTCCTTCAAAAAAGGGAAGGGAAGGGAAGGGAAGGGAAGGGAAGGGAAGGGAAGGGAAAATAGAAGGGAAAATAGAAGGGAAAATAGAAGGGAAAATAGAAGGGAAAATATAGAAGAGTAAAGAGAGAGAAGAAAAGAGAGAAGAGAAGAGAAGAGAAGAGAAGAGAAGAGAAGAGCAAGAAGAGAAAAAAGAGAAAAAAGAGAAGAGAAATTTGATCTAATTGATCCCCAAGGACTGAGTTTTTGGTGGATTTATTTATTCAAATCCTGTGATTGTGTGCTGCAGGTTAAACCAGGGTGTCCATGGGAATTCAGCCTGGAGGAAAGAACCAACACAAATAAAAGCAGAAAACACCCAGTTCCTACAAACCCTCTGTGTATGTCTGAATTAAAGCATGCATCCCCTTCCTCCCTGGCCCAGGAAGGACCACAGTGTGTCCCTTGTTTGTCACCCACCAGAGCGTGGCACCACCGTCCTGCCCGAGGCTGGGCATGGCCATTGTGAGCCACACAATGGGGATGGAGAATGAATGGAAAATGATCTCCTGTGTTGAGCTGACAACCAGTTCTCTGTTCCCCTGGCCAGTTCCCAGCTCCTGGGTGAAGGGAGCATTCCCGTCCCAGGAAATCCCTGCTTTGATCTTCCCAGCACTGCATTGCTGCTTCCTACAGCTCCTGGATAATTCAGCACTTTAAAAAATAGAGAGGAGAAGGAAAATATTCTTTTATAGCCTTATTTACTGGTGGTTCTTGAGGAGTCTCCCACTAAATCTGCCTGTAGGAGCATGGCAAGGGAACAGAGAGGAGGGAGAGGCTCCTGGAACAGCCAGGCTGTTGGGGGATACTCACAGGAGCTTTGTATTTCCCTTAAACCATCTCAGCCACTTCTTAGATTGATGAGGGCACAAATCCACCCAGGATTTGGAGAGGGCACAGATCCATCAAGGGGGTGTAGAGGACACTGGGGTTTAGCATTTTGCATGCCAGGTTTTGCACATTCCAGAACCAGATAACCACAGAATGGTTTGGGTTGGAAGGAACCTCAACATTCATCCCATTCCTACCCAGGGCAGGGACACCTTTCCCTAGACCAGTGCCTTGGTTTGAACAGACAGGTTCTGCTAAGGAAGGCAGGAGCCTCTCCGGAAATGGAAAATGTAAACCCCTCCCTCTGAATTATTAAAATTTTTAAAATAAGAGGCTCTGAGGCAAAGATATGGGAGTAGGAATAACAGTTCTTTATTAGAAAAAGAATTTTAAAACATAAAGATAAAAATAAACAATGCAGTAATACAAAACAACCCTGACAGAGTGAGAACAGGAGCTGCCCCCCTGTGTGTCAGGGTGTTGGTGGCAGTGCCATTCCATGGTGGCTCAGCCCTCCTGCAGTGCCAGGGCTGGCTCTGCTGGAGCAGGGATCCTGGACAAGGCTGGAGTTTTCCTCTGGAGCTCCAGTGCTGCTGGAGATGGGCCTGGGCTCCCTCTGGGAATGCAGGGCAGAAGAAAGCTGAAACTCTGGGAATGCAGTGGGAAAAGGCTGCTGGGCTGTCCCAGGGCAGATTCTATCCAGGTGGGAATGCTTGGCTCCTCCCCTGGGCGGAGCCTCTCCCGATGGGATGATGGAATTTTCTCAGCCATGCAGGGACACTCAGTGGCCATGAACAGCAGATAATTAATAATTAATGGCCCATGAACAGCAGAGATCTCCTGGAGGGAGGATTGGCTGTGGGAGAGATAAAGAAAAAACTTCCCAAAGAACATCAGATACTGCCCCAGCTCTGACAGGTGGGGATAGAACACACACCCCAGCCACATCTTCCAACCTAAGACAATCAAGCCCTGTCCAACCTGGCCTTGAACCCTCCAGGAAACAGGATATTAGCTGAGTAATAAAAGGGGTTTGGGACTGTACATGGCCATGGACTATGTGTGACCATAGGAGCCCTGGCTGAGGTTTTTATTGGCTGATGCCATCCCAGAATTGTTTCAGATCCCATCCCCTCCTCACCCAGCCTGCACACCCTGTCTGGCTGCCTCTGTGATCCATCCCACGGGAACGTGCAGCAGGGAGCAACTGTGGGAAAGGAGCTGTAAAGAAAATAATCTGGCCTGTTTCTTTGCAGAAGTGCAGGAGGAAGGGGCTGAGATGAAGGAGTCCTCTTCCCCCAGCCCCTCCAAGGGTCTCATGGCCTCCCAACCAAATCCCAGTTTGCACACTGGTGCAGTCTGGCTGACTGGGTGGGGGGTGCCTCTGGACTGGGGAAAGTGAAGGCAGGACAGGATTTTTGCACAACAACTTCATGTCAACTGCCAAACCCATTTTCTCGAGGTTTCTATTTATTTTTTAACGTACTTTTGAGGGATGGCCAATCTTAGAAAACTTTAGCCCAAAAGGAATTGTATCCAAAGAATTTATGAGCAACTTAAAAAGAGAAGGCAGTGAGAAGGAACTGAAAGCCAGATGTAACTGCAGTTTTAGATGGCTTTTAGTTTAGTTTCAGATTTTTTAGGGGCTCTGACAGGGAACTGTTGGATTTCTGCAACGGATCTGTAATCGGGTATTGAGGCAACTCTGAACTTTTGATCACTTATTTCTTGGTCTTCTGCCCACATCCAAAAGGGAGTATCTGACCATCTCGTTAACCTCTTGCTTTTAGATGTTGAGATGAGGAAGGGAACAGCAGGAATCAGCAGAAATGCTGTGCAGACAAGGATTCAGGAGCTGTGAAATACCCCGAGCAGCGCAGAGAGCTGCTCTGCTTGGATACGCATCCCAGGGAAGGGGCTGCAGAGAAAGCAATGATCCAAATTAAACAGGCCAGCAAATTATCCAAATTAAACAGGCCAGCAAGGCCTCCTGTGCTATTTACTTCATTACACTCACACTCTGGCATGAAGTGGTCTGGGAGCTGCAGCAAAGCTTGGCTTTGCTGAGGGAGGATCAGGATAGTGGTGAGGTGAGGAGGGAAGGCCCTCTGCTCACAGCAGGGACAAGTGGCTTTGGAGGGGGACAAAGCAACCTCCCCAGAAACTGGAGTGAGCTCCTGCAACACCAGCAAGAGCTCCTTCAGCAAGGACATCTTGGTTGGACCTCTGTCCACCAGGCTGGGGTAAGGGATGAGGCTGAGAGATGCTCAAGGGTCAGGATTTCCCATTACAAAGGAGGGCTCAGATCTTCTTAAACTGGCGCCGTATTTTAAGGGAGAAATCAGTAACAGCACCACAATGGGCCCCAAGGGTTAAATAGAAAATCTCAACTAAACCAGGAGAGAGGAGACTTGCCCAGCTCCCGTGGAAATGATGAGGGATAATTAGCGTGGGGCAGGGACATCAGCATTCTCCTCTGCTCCTTTTCCTCTTCTTTGAAGAAAGGCAGAATCACAGAACCACGGGATGATTTGGGTTGAAAGTGACCTTAAACTCACCCAGCCCCCTGCCATGGGCAGGGACACCTCCCACTGTCCCAGGCTGCTCCAAGCCCCATCCAGCCTGGCCTTGGACACTCCCAAGGAGGGGACAGCCACAGCTTCTCTGGGTAAACTGTGCCAGGACCCCACCACCCTCACAGCCGAGAATTCATCCCGATATCCCATCCATCTCTGCCCTCTGGCAAAACCCATCAGCCCACGCTGACACTTCAGCAGTGCCATGGGGTAATTTGGAGCTGTTGGTGCCCAAGCTGGGCAGAGCAGCCTCCTCCTCCTCCCTCCCTGCCCTGTGCCCCGTTAGCAGCAGGCCCTGGTGCTCTCCAGAGTGTTCAGCTCCACGCTGTGTCCTGCCAGAGGCTGTTATTAAGAAATAAGGCTCTGCCTTTTCATCATTCCTCCGAGCGTCTGTCTGATGTCATTCTGTCTGGCAACTGCGCCATCAAAAAAAGGCTCCCCTGGGAGACATTTCTCAAACAAACAGCCAGCAAGAGAAGAAATAATAACCCATTAAACACAATAAAATGCAAAACCTCACAGCATCCTCCTGATAGACGAGAAGGCAGCGTAACCCTGACTCCAAGCACAGAAAGGTGCCTCCTGCCCCAGCCCAGGGCAGGGGTGGGCTCTGTGCTTACCTGCCTCATTATCCTTAATTGAAGCTGTTGCAGAGGCTGAGATTATGAGGTGCAAGTCCAGGAAGAAATCTGGGCCAGCAGCACCTGCTGCCATCACTCCCACCTGCAGAGCCTTCCTGTGTTCCACGGGACCTGCAGATCAAGCAGGTTTAGCTCTTCACGGTTTTTAGCAGTTGGGTTGTTGGGGTTTTTTTTATTTTCCATTGTATGAGGCATTTGTGTGCCTGCAAAGCAAATCTTGGCTCTGCTCCTCCATATCCACTAATTCCTGCGGGCTGCAGGGTGACAGACACCCAGCTGTGAGCCCCTGGGATCTGTGTAGGCTTCCAGTTTTGGCAGCTCTGCTCTTGATCCAGAGACCTGCTCTCTGAAATAGGTAAAGACTGAAGGAAGTTCCTGCAACCCACGCAAAACTTCAGCCCCCAAACTGGGGAAAGAGTCCCTTAAGTGCTTTATTTTCAAAACAAAACCAACCAAAACAGTGACTTGATTCTGGATTTGGATAAAAAAGTTAGGAAGAATGGGGTTTAGTCATAGAATCATGGAATCACAGAAGGGTGTGGGTTGGAAGGGACCTTAAAGACCCATCTAGTGCAGCCCCGTGCCATGGGCAGGGACACCTTAATCTGTGGGAGCAGAGCTGGAAGAGGGGCTGCCGTGGAAGGGAGTGTCCTGCACTGATGAAAGCCGCCCATTTGAGCTGGAGCCCAGCTGGATGATCTTGGATCCATTCCTCACACATCTGTAGCTGTGATCCTCCTTTCCAAGCTGCTGCTCCTCGGAGCACTTCACAGAGGTCATTCCTCTCTGCAAGCCTCGCTCCCTCTTGCCTTGCAAACGTCTCTGCCATTTTCTCCCCTCCTGCTGGGAGGTTTCAGGGCCTTCAGCAGAGCCCCTCTTCATTTTTCCTGGTGAAACCACCTGCACTTCACTCAGCTTTCCTGGGAGACTTCCCACCAGCAGCTCCATTGTATAAAACAGGTCCATTTTCATCCCCAGGACCCAGAGCAGAGAGCGGAATTTGCTCCTGCTGACAGCCCAAGGCTGGGACGAGCAACCCACAGCCCCAAAATGAGGTGTTGGTGGTTTCTTTGTGGTTTCACAGGGCCAGTGCTGCGAGGCTGAAATGAAATCCAGTGCTGGAGCTTCCCAAGGAGCAGGTCCAACAAATCTGGGAGAGGATGTTGAGAAGTACATCCCATCCAGCTTGATGAAATGCAGCAGGATTGTGCCCTGCTCCCTGCAGGACCTCAGCCCTGGGCTGGGGCTGTCACAGCGAGGTCTCATGGGTTTGGGTAGTGCAGCAATCTCAGGGCTCACATTCACTGTTTCCAGTTTTTCCCAGGGTGGGAAAACTTTTGGAAATCCCTAGGAAATGTCTCCTTTCTCCTGCTGCTCGAGGCCAGTTTCCTTCCTTGCAGGTTGCAATAAAAGCAGTGATGTGCCAGTTAGAGCAGCACAGCCTCTCCAGCTTTCCCAGCTCTTTCCCAGGAGGGTGCTGCTTCCCTCCTTCCCTCCTTCCCTCCTTCCCTCCTTCCCTCCTTTCCCCTCTTTCTTTTGCAGCAAGAGGGGAAACTGAAGCACAAATCTGGCCTTATTAGGAGGAGACCTTCTCCAGACCTCTGCATGATCTGAAGAGATGGGGCAAACACCTCCATTTGCCAGGCAGGGATTTGACAGGACTTCCATGCTTCAGCTTCCCTTGAACAGAGATTTTCTCTGCTCTGGGATCCTACACAAATCTCCCTTTCCAGCTCTCTTTGGTCTGATCCTCACTCCCAAGCCCTCCAAAACCCAAAAACCCCCCTTTTTGGGTCTCAGAGGGGCTGGTATCTCTCACACCTGGCCCAGGGGAGCTATAAGGTTTTCCAATCATCTCTTAATGCTGGGAAATCAGCTTTTGTTCCCTCTCTTCCCCACTCTTGGCAGGAGAGGTGGAATGTGGTTCATGGAGAGGTGCAGCCACCTTTCAGGCCTGCAGCTGCTTTTGGGGCTGGGTTAGATAAATGTGCAGGATTTCCAGCCAGCCCCAGCCATCCCAGCCAGGGGATTCACTGAAGCAGGGCTGCAGGAATGGCTCACCTGAATAATGCCAAATTCATCTCTGACCATCCCAGCCAGGGGATTCACTGAAGCAGGGCTGCAGGAATGGCTCACCTGAATAATGCCAAATTCATCTCTGACCATCCCAGCCAGGGGATTCACTGAAGCAGGGCTGCAGGAATGGCTCACCTGAATAATGCCAAATTCATCTCTGACCATCCCAGCCAGGGGATTCACTGAAGCAGGGCTGCAGGAATGGCTCACCTGAATAATGCCAAATTCATCTCTGACCATCCCAGCCAGGGGATTCACTGGAGCAGGAATGGCTCACCTGAATAATGCCAAATTCATCCCAGACCATCCCAGCCAGGGGATTCACTGGAGCAGGGAATGGCTCACCTGGATAATGCCAAATTCATCTCTGACCATCCCAGCCAGGGGATTCACTGGAGCAGGAATGGCTCACCTGAATAATGCCAAATTCATCCCAGACCATCCCAGCCAGGGGATTCACTGGAGCAGGGAATGGCTCACCTGGATAATGCCAAATTCATCTCTGACCATCCCAGCCAGGGGATTCACTGGAGCAGGGAATGGCTCACCTGGATAATGCCAAATTCATCCCCGGCCACCCTGGCTTGGGCAGCCACAGCCAGGGCTTTGCTTGGCAGCTCAGGAGACTGCAGAGATAAAACCAGCTCAGCCTGCTTTGGGAAGGGCTGAAGACAGCAGGGACCAGCTCTGCTTTGAAGGCTGAGGTGTGGTTGTGCCCTGTGAGGGGGAGCAGGGATATGGCAGGGCTGTCACCCCAGTACGAGTTGGGAGGACATATCAGGCTCAGGGTGAAACTTTCCAGGTGTTTTTCCATCAGCTTGTTACCCCCTTGGCCTGTCACCCACTGTCCATGGTGGCGATGGGACACCTGGGCAGCAGAGGGACAACCCCAGCACCGTAATGGGCAGGAGATGGCACACATGGGCAGGCTGGAGAAGATCCACATCTCTGGACACATGGATGGATGATGGATGGATGGATGGATGGATGGATGGATGGATGGATG
>VWZV01004524.1:42639-60048 GCA_013397155.1 Irena cyanogastra
GATGGATGGATGATGGATGATGGATGGATGGATGGATGATGGATGGATGGATGGATGATGGATGATGGATGGATGGATGATGGATGATGGATGATGGATGGGATGGATGATGGATGGATGATGGATGGATGATGGATGATGGATGGATGATGGATGATGGATGGGATGGATGGACTCTGCTTGCTTCCTACCAGGCCCTCCTCCAAGTGACTCTCCAGCCGTAAGCCGTGTCACTGGAGCACCTCTGCCACCATCAAGGTCTTCCTGCTTAGTGGGGAGACAACATCACCCATCCAGAGAACTTGTGGGAAGTTTGATTTCTTCTTCCTCTCCCTCTCTCCTCCTGCAGCCGCCTCTTTCCTGCTCCTCCCCCAGTGCAGTGGGAAAGCAAACAGCCCCAGGGAGGCAGCTCTGGATTTCCATCTGAGCACAGCATAAGGCAGCCCGGGAGTGGCCCAGCACTCTCTGATCTCTCACTCTCCAAAATCAAAGCAAGACAAAAGCTCTAGCTCCTTTTTCTCTCTTGCCAAAGGCTAGAAATCACATCAAGATCCAAAGCATTTATTCCAGTGGGAGATTTATACTGGGGGAAGGGGCAGAAGTGGTTATTTGATGATTGTGTTGGGGTTGTTTTTAAAGTCCTTAATATCTCCCTTCCTCATTTCACTGCACAGCACAAATTCCCTTCCCAACACATGCACAAGAGCAGAGCAGAGCCGTTCACACAGAAAACAGGTGATAAATCACAGGGCCATTGATTCAAACCATTCCAGGGAATGGGAAACACATGGACGGCCTTCCTAATTAACTGTTTGATATGGCTGCAGTGAGTTTGGGTGCAGTTCCCAATGTTTTGCATTTGGCTTGCCTCAGCCCTCTCCATGGTAACTGCAGTTTACCCAAAAGTGAGAAAATCCTGTGTCTAAGGGGGCTGAAGTGACTCGGTACAGCTCAGCTCAGCCACATGAAAAAGCAACACAAAAAAAATGAAATACGGTGTTCAGTCCATGGGAATGTTCCCTTCTCTTTCTCTTTCCAGATGGAAAAACAAAACAAACTGAACTGTTCCTTTTAGTTCCCTTCTTTACCTGTCAATCTGCCCCTTCTGGTGGGTTGTGGAGCCCTCAGCCCATCCCCTGTCACACGGGGTGAGGAGCCTGACCCACCCTCCGCATCCAGCTCTCCCTCCATCAGGGGCACCCAAACAGCCCCTTTATCACCCTTCCCCCCAAACCACTCACCAAAAACCCCAAAAATGTCAGGCTGTGGATGTGCCCAGACCCCTTTCCACCCCCCAAGCTCAGCAGAGCTGTCTGTCTGTCTGTCTGGTGAGTGGGGGCAGCACACATTCATGGGTCTGTTTTTATTCCCAGGGGGACACCTGGCTCTGGGTGTCACTGTTGGGTCTGGGTGCTGCCCCAGCAGGGTGGAAGGGCTCTCCTAAGAGGGGAGAAACCAGCAATGCCAGGATTTAACCCCCATTTGTGCTGCCAAAGTAACCAAATCTCTTAATTAATAGATAATTAGCAGTGAGAAACTCTGCTGAGGGCTCCAAACGCTCCAAGAGGTGCCAGGCCTTTCAGGATGTGCTTCTCCCATGGGACAGGAGCTGAGCCTGGGCCAAAGGAGCTGCTCCTGTGTCCCCTCAGCCCTGAAACTGGGGTGGAGCTGACCTGGAGCACCCAGAGGTGATGCAGACCACGAGGGTGGGTGGGAAATACCAGCAGGATGGGCAGGGTGGGCTGGGGGACACACATCACCCGGTCCCTGAGGATTGGGTTTGGCAGCTTCCCTGGGGACTCACCCCAAACCTGCTCAGGCCCAGCCAGTCCCACCAGCACCTCCAGAGGAGCCAGTGCATTAAAATGTAATTTAAAAGGGAATAAAGGTTTAATCCATCTGTGTTTAAAACCAGTCTTTTCCCATATCCTGCTTTTGGCACAAGCTGGGCCTTTGCAGCTTGCTCTGACACGGGCACAGCTGCTGGAGGCACCGAGCACCAAACCAGCTGGGGATGTTAATATTTTATTTTTTATTAGCTTTTTTTTTTTCCTTTTCCCCCCCATTTTCCCCTTTCTTCACCACAGCTCCCTGGGGGCCCCAGTGGAACACCTGGCCAAGCCACTTCTGGTTCCATTTATTGGCAGGTAATTTATTTGTGGAGCAGCAGGGAAAAGTGACCCCAGAAGTTGCTGGGTGTCTGTCAGCTGGCCCTTTGGTGATGTTTGAACGTGGGCTCATTTGGTGTTTGGGGCCTGAGCCACTCTGCCAGGCAAGTCAGATCTCCCCTTTAAGATCCAGCGCCCTTAGATCTCAGTTCAAAAACATTGAGGGAAATTAGTCAAATAAATACTCTGGGAATATAATTACATATTATTCACTCTCTGGGAATATCTGAAAGCATTATTCACTCCTTGTGTATATTATTAGAGCAGCTCCCACTCAAAGAAGGATATTAAATTGTAAAATCAGTGAGTTTCTTCATCCTTTTATCTTTTGTGCTTTCTTTTCCTGCCATTGCTTTCTTCCAACCTTTATTTTTTGATAAGGATAAGGGAGAAGCACCCCAGATTTTAGAAAAAATTTGGCTGCCATCCTCCCCAGTGGGTTTTGGTGTTGTACAGGAAGCTCAGCTCATTGCATCTGAAAGGTGTCAACAGGCTAAAGCTCCCTTGTCACCAGACTCTTCCAAACCCTCTAAAAACCTTTCAAGTTCTGTTCCCCACATTTGGCTAAAATTATCCAGCTTTCAAAGAGATAAATGATTTTTTTAATTTATTTTTTTTAACTTGCACAATCAAAAGCATGGGCTTATTTTCCCTTTGAATGAAAATGCAGAGGTGTTTCCTAGGAGACATTTTGGGAGAAATAGAATGAAACTTTTGCAAATTTTGCAGCCAAAAGCAATTGCCCCTTCTCCCCAGGGAAGGGTTTCATTTACTCCTGGCGTTGCCACACACAGCAGTGCTCAGCCTCATCAGCACAGGGCTGCCCACAGCAGGTGAAATGGAACAGGATTGTGTGCCTGGGCTTTGGGAACAGGATTGTGTGCCTGGGCTTTGGGAACAGGGTTCTGTGCCTGGGCTTTGGGAACAGGATTGTGTGCCTGGGCTTTGGGAACAGGATTGTGTGCCTGGGCTTTGGGAACAGGATTGTGTGCCTGGGCTTTGGGAACAGGATTCTGTGCCTGGGCTTTGGGAACAGGATTCCGTGCCTGGGCTTTGGGAACAGGATTCCATGCCTGGGCTTTGGGAACAGGATTCCATGCCTGGGCTTTGGGAACAGGATTGTGTGCCTGGGCTTTGGGAACAGGATTCCATACCTGGGCTTTGGGAACAGGGTTCTGTACCTGGGCTTTGGGAACAGGATTGTGTGCCTGGGCTTTGGGAACAGGATTCCATACCTGGGCTTTGGGAACAGGGTTCTGTGCCTGGGCTTTGGGAACAGGATTCCGTGCCTGGGCTTTGGGAACAGGGTTCTGTGCCTGGGCTTTGGGAACAGGATTGTGTGCCTGGGCTTTGGGAACAGGATTCCATGCCTGGGCTTTGGGAACAGGGTTCTGTACCTGGGCTTTGGGAACAGCCTGGGCTGTGCAGGGAGCACATCAGGGAACATCACTGGGCACAGCAGTGCACAAACTTTTCACAGGGGCTTCAGCAACAACTCCTGCTGGTTTCCTCCTGCCCCTCGACCAGCAAGACCCAGGAGCTGGCAGATGATCCCATCCTGTTGGCTGAGAAATTCCCAAAAGACCAAAAAAAAGCAGTTCTCCCTGTTCTGGGTAGCACCTGGGGGCTGATGTGTGTTTTTACAGCCTCAGCCTGTGTGTCAGCCCCCCCTGCACATATTTACCAGCTTTGCTGAGCTGTTAACACCCTCCTCTGCTCTCAGGAATGTGTCACTGCAAGAGCTGGAGCAGCATCCTTTGCTGAATCCCTGATGGAAATGCTTTTCCCAAAGAGACCCCACGCAGGTGGGACTGTGCTGGGGACACCTCTGCTCCCAGGGCGTGGCTGGGGAGACAAATCTCCTCCCAGGAGCAGGGTCATGGCCTGCAGGAACCCACAGGTGGATTTTAGTGCCCCTGGCATAGGTGGGAAGGACTTTGGCTTGTGCCAGGAGTGCTGGAGGTCAGCAGGGGCTGCCCAGCATTTGGGGCTCCTGCAGGAGATTTCCTTTCCACCTGCCTGATATCAGATCTCAGGGTGGATTTTCAGCTGTAATAAGAGCAGCTTTTCCTGCTTATGACCAAATCCAAACGATCAAAAAAAAAAAAAAAAAGAGGAAAAGAAGAACTGCAAGCGAGGAGCGAAATCACCACGTGCACTCAGAGCTTGGTAGGGCTGCAGGATGGATTTCAACCCTGCTGTCCTTTGCCTTTTATTTCCAACTGGGGAGGATCCAGTGGGGCTGTGGGATGAGGAGACTGTTTACAGAAACAAACTTCCCCCCAGACATCCCTCCTCTGATGGATATTTGTTTGGAAAGAGAGTGAGCTCTCAGTGATGCTGGACGTTCACTTCTGCAGTCCCTTCGAACTTTGTGGCTTCCTGACCCCGGGAAGGGCTCGTCCCCTGATGGTGAAATAGCTGGGAACTGCAGAGGGACAGTCCCCTCTGATCCCAGGGGATGAGTGGCTGTGCTCTCCTCTCCAGCACTCTCTGACCCTGGCCGTGTCCCGTGTCCCACTTCTCCTCTGTCTCCCCGTGGTGCTCATGGATGTGCTGCCGTTCCCAGCCCCAGCCTGGGCAGAGCTGATATTTATAAAATTGATATTTTTGAGACAGTAGCTGCAGGGATGTTTTTGTCACAGGCTCTCTCTGCGTTCCTGAGTTTTTAAATCCTGAGCCCTTTCAATTTCTTGGGAAAGCATCTGGTTTCCAGCACTGGGTCTCTCCAGTCTGTCATTTTACATAAATATACAAACATCCCTTTTTTGGATGATGGATTAGGGCTGCACTCTGCCTCGGATCACACAGCCCAGACTGGAAGAGGGGCTTTGAAGCACGAAAATTTCCCATTCCCCTGCTGCCAGCAGAACAGTGCACAGGAGAGCCATCCATGCTGGGAATGACAAACCCTGGCTCACTCACACTGCTCCAGCAGCACCCCTGGAACATCTCACTGTTAACTCACCTGAGGCACCACTGCCCTCTGGTTCCTCTGCAGTGAGAGGGAGCAAGCTGGATCTCACAGGGATTTACACAGGAGAGGAGCTCCTGGCTTTGATGGAGCCACTAAGCCCACCACAAGCACAGATAGTAATAAATTTATTTAGTAATTAAATAAATAATACATTTATTATTTNCCTAATCCTACCTCACAGCAAGAAGTAGATGTATTAGCTAGAAAAATCTCAAAATTAGTGAAAATTTTGAATTGACGAACCAAACCCACCACAGTCTCCCAAAATAAGCACGAGGGCTGTTGCCCTGGCTCCCAGGACCTTTCACCTGCCCCGAGAAAAGGCTCCACTTGCAGAAATACCAGCCCCCACTGTGATGATTTCTCTGCTGATTTCCTCACTGAAATCAGTAAATCGGTAAATCAGTAAATCGGTAATCAGTAAATCAGTAAATCAGTAAATCAGTAAATCAATAAATCAGCTCTTGCCAGAGGCTAGAGCTGCCTGCCTGCTCCAGGGACTGGTGGTGCCAGCTGCCAGGAGGAATTACCAGAAACAAACTTGAGTCTGAAATCATTGCTTTAGCCTCAGAGCAAGCTCAAATACTCAGGTGATTTATACAATTTTATTTATGTCCCTTGCACTGGAGTCCTGAACACTGCCAACAGAGCTGCAAACCCTCCTGCTTTCAGTCTCGTGCTCACTAAGGCAGCACCAATGTAATGAATTTAAGTTCTGAATTCACCTTTTGGTCAGGTTCATGGATGAACTCCTGCCCTCAGTGGCAGATTTTGCCTCAGTCTTCCTCAGAGCAACTTTTTACCCACCGCGTGCTGCCCATCCTTTTTTTATCCAATTTTAGTATTTATTTTAGATATTGTCCTTGTGTAGCACTCACAGAAATCCTCCTCAGAGCATGGATGGGGAGCAAGAGCAGATGGAGAGGGGCTGTTTGGCCGCTCAGCAAGCAGAACTGGCTCCATCAGGAAGAGGACATCGCGTGTCGCACGCGAATAAACAGAGTTGATAAATCAGGTGCCAGCAGATGGTGCTCAATAATTTGCAGCATCCTGGCTGGGATGAGCTGGTCCATTCCCAGCAAAAGGAGGATTAAAAAGCATTTTTTGCACCAAAAGAACCACGGCAAGCTGAGGCACAGTTTATTGCTTTGTGCTGACTTCATTTCAAACACACTGTGTTAACCAGAAAAGCACCTTTCTATTGACCCCACTTCTTGTTTGCATCCCCAGGGCTTTGTTTGCTCAGAAAACATTTGGAGGAGGAAAAATAACATGAAAAAAGGACACTGCAGTTCTGTTGTAAAAGAACCTCCCAGTGGCCTGGGAAGATAAAACTCCCAGTAGTGTCATTGGCTGTATCTCCCTCGGATGTGCCACTGCCACCTGCTGCAGAGGATGCTTTGGTTTCCTCATGCACAGATGTAAAAGGGTGCAGGACAATGGTTCAGATGAGCAAGTGGCCTTGGAGGCAGGAGGGGAAGGTTTTCCTTTCTTCTCTTTCCATGGCTTACGAGCTGGTGCTTTCCTTTCCAAGGCCAGCGTGGATGTGCTTGGAGCAGCCTGGACTAGTGGAAGGTGTGGGGAGTTGGAATGAGTTATGAGATCCCTTCTAACCCAAACCATCCTGGGATTCTGGGATTCCCGGATATCCCATTGCTGGGACACCTGCATGCCTGCCCTGTCCCTGCTCCCACAACCTGCTCTTGGAATGCCCAAGGTCACACAGGAGGTGCCTGTTTGGTTCTTCCCTGTTCCAGCCTCAAGTGAGCCTTTTACAACCCTCAGATATTGCAGGAAGAGAAGGTCACTAACAAATCCTCCTCCTAAACATCCCAAAGTTCCCCTGGGTTCTGGACACAGGGATCAGGCAGTGGCAGGGTATAGAGGAATTTCTTGCAAAGCAAGGGCATGATAGACTTTTGCAAGAGTTGGACAACCCTGGCCATGGCCTTCAGATAGCAGAGTTACTTTGAGAAGAATGAGACCATCCTGGACCACAGATTGCTTCAGTAGTTACATTTGACAGAACAGAACCATCTGGGCCTGCCAGATTACTTCAAGGATGGTGATCAAGCAAGGATGAAGAACAATGGACATTATGAATTAGCCAAGTTAGATGAATGACCATTAGTTAGGTGCCAGCTTAGATGCTACATAGCAAAGTTAGCATGAGCTGACAGTTTACAGCCAGTCAATAAACAACATGTATGCTTGATGCTGTTAAGCAGTTACTCTGCAATTGCTGCATGAACAATGTAGAAATACAGTTAATTTGCTTGAATAAAATGACTCTCAACATGGAGCCATATTGGTGTGAGTGTTGTTAGTCCTTCCAACTCTCTGAAGACCCTCAGAGACCCTCAACAGCAGGGTGGACACCAATCCTTCCAAAGGATGCTCCAGCCTGCAGAGCACCACAGGATGAAAGAGCTGCAAACAGTTTTGAGCAGAAAAGCAATTTTTGGACAGGGCTGGTGACCGATCTGCCAGGAAAAACAGCATTTTCCCAGGGGAGCAGTGCCATTAGCTCATTTCCAATCAGCACGAGGAGCTGCCAGCATCAGTGCAAGTGAGATCAGGCAGCTTGGGGCACCCTGTGGGCATCCCATCCCCTGGATGGCCCAGCACGGACAGCAGGTGCAGGGATGGAGGCAGGAAATGTTTATAAGGCTTAGGAAAAGCTGAGGTCTCTGGCAGGTTCCCGAGACAGTCAGTTTGGCCCAGAGCTCTGTGCTGTATAAATTGTGGAATTAGAGTCAAATATGAAACTGCAGCAACAGGCCAAAGGCAGAGCTGGCAGCTGGGAGGTCAGGTTTAACTTCATGTGAGCATGTTCCAGCCAGGCTTTCCAAGGAGAGAAAGGTGGGGAAGGGGCAAACAAAACAGAGGGAAGCGCAGGGAACTGGGGGGGAAATAACCCCCAAAGGAAGAGGGATGGGGCAGCAAGGGAACAGAGAGTTTGGTTCAGACTGTGAAGGGGGAAGCATCTGCAAAGCAAAGCAGTCCAGGAGATGGGCAAGGCAACACCTCCCAGGGAACTGTGTCCCAGCTGGGTGCCCCAGAGCCAGCACTGCTCCTTGGTGACACTGGGTGACACCGGGTGACACCGGGTACTCCGGGGGCCGTGGCTGTGCTGCCCTGCTGAGGGCAGGGTGTTTCTCCATTTCTGTCTTGTTGTTGGTTTTGGTACTGCTCAAGATGCAGTTCTGCTTTCCAGGATGGGGCCCGTGCCCTGGGGTGACCTCCAGCGTTTTGCTGCCGTGTGGTTTGGATTAGCTGACTCATTGTTTATGGCCAGGCCTCAGGGCTGCTTGGTGGGGCCAAGACGCACAAAAAATATCATTTGTGTTGGGCACTGAGGCTGATTTTGTCTGCAGAACATCGATGCAATGGGAGATAGGCAGGAGAGCAGGTTTTTCCTGGGACTCTTGGAGAAACCTGTGACTTTTCATGGAAAATTTCTTACATGCTGCAGGTAACCCCCAGGACTGAGGAGATAACAGATTTCTAGCACAGAAACCTTATCTCCATCCTTCCAACTCTTGTTTTCTCTTTCCAGTCATCCAGACATGCTGGGGATAGAAGTCAGATGTGGCCTGAGTAGAGGAATTCCAGTGGGGAAAATTGTACCAGGTGGAATTGTACCAGGGGAATTGTACCAGGAATCTGGGAACAGAGACACTGATGCTGTCCTCTCCTTTTCAGCATTGACTTCATCAGAAACCTCGTGAGCTCAGCTGTGAGGGGCCAGGGGGGTCTCACCAACCCCAGCAAGCCAGGATTTCTCTTTCTGGAGGCCACACAGAGCATCAAGTCATACTTCTTCTTGGTGGGACGTGGCAGCAGCCTGCAGCTGTGCCACAGCAGCAGAAATCTGCTCTCCTGGGCCATCACTCCCACGGGCCAGCTGGATTCCAGGTAGGGATCTGCTGAACAAACCCACTGCTGTCTGCAGCACCAAAGGGTGCCTGGGGCTCGTTCCCCAGGGAATGTGTGACCTCAGGGGTGGCCCAGGGCCGTGGAAGGAGTCAGGTCCATGGCCAGATGTCCCCGGGCTCTGTGGGTGTTCAGTTTGCAGATTCCTTCTGGCCCCAGCCCCGTTCCCATCGGAACTCACAGGAGATTCCTGTTGACTTCACCAGGCTCCAAAAATTCACTGAAAATTCAACAAATGCAGCTGCTGTCACCGATGGTCCCCAAACCTGCTGGCACAAGCTCCTGAACAGCCAGGGAGGCTGTCACCCCTAGAAGTGCCACACCCTGTGCAGGGAGCCTGCCCTCAGCGCTCTCCTTGCTGTGCAGACAGGCACCACCAACCCCAGACATCACTGGGGAGCAAACACTGCTGGCCTCGGGCCTCATTGGGGTTCAGCCCACGACTGAAATAAAGGCAAAGTCACAGAATTGGGATCAGCCCATATCTCTGGGCTCTGAACTCCAACGCAGAGGTGTTCCCAGCCATCTGCCCTCCTGCAGGCCATCCATCAGCCCTGGTGCAGAGCTGAGGGCTTGGCAGTGCTCCCAGAGCCCTCGAGCACCACGCTGTGTGTCTCATCCTGCTTTTCCTCCCCTGATGGAGCAGCAGTGGGAGCTCCCGTGGCCCTGCTGCCATTTGCCACCCCAGAGAGAGCCATTCCTGCTCCGGAAGGCACCTCCTGCACCTGAGCTCCTCGTTTGGTCTTGTCAGGCTTTGACATGGAATATTTGTGCTTGGTGCTCCAACCTACAAGGTGTGCTGGAATGGGAGCAAGACTGTGAGCATTAAAAACCTGCCTTAGGTTGGAAGCTGTGGCTGGGGTGTGTTCTATCCCCATCTGTCAGAGCTGGGGCAGGTATCTGATGTTCATTGGGCAGTTTTTTTCTTTGTCTCTTCCACAACCAATCCTCCCTCCAGGAGATCTCTGCTGTTCATGGGCCATTAATGATTAATTATCTACTGTCCATGGCCACTGAGTGTCCCTGCATGGCTGAGAAAATTCCATCATCCCATCGGGAGAGGCTCCGCCCAGGGGAGGAGCCAAGCATTCCTACCTGGATAGAATCTGCCCTGGGACAGCCCAGCAGCCTTTTCCCACTGCATTCCCAGAGTTTCAGCTTTCTTCTGCCCTGCATTCCCAGAGGGAGCCCAGGCCCATCTCCAGCAGCCCTGGAGCTCCAGAGGAAAACTCCAGCCTTGTCCAGGATCCCTGCTCCAGCAGAGCCACCCCTGGCACTGCAGGAGGGCTGAGCCACCATGGAATGGCACTGCCACCATGGAATGGCACTGCCACCAACACCCTGACACACAGGGGGGCAGGGCTTGTTCTCACTCTGGCAGTGGGGTTTTTTTTGTTTGTACTATTGCATTTGTATTTTTAATTTCCCTAGTGAAGAACTGTTACTCCTACTCCCATATCTTTGCCTGAGAGCCCCTTAATTTCAAAATTATAATAATTCAGAGGGAGGGGTTTACATTTTCCATTTCAAGGGAGGCTCCTGCCTTCCTGAGCAGACACCTGTCTGTTCAAACCAAGACAGAAGCACAAGTGAAAGACTTTGCTGTCAACTTCATGGCCTTGACCCCTGTGCCACCTCTGCAGGCTGCTCCACGCCACCCAGGGCTCTTGGGGACAATACCCCATTGACTCAGGGCAGAGCAGAGGGCTGTGCTGACCTTCTGCAGTGCCACACGGCCCCGGGGCCCCGGGGAATGCCTGACACAAAGCACAGACTGTGCCCGGGCACCCCGACACCACACAGAGGGTTTGTGGTGCTGGGGACAGCCCTGCCTTTCTCGGGGTCATGGACGTCACCAACTCCTCACTGCAGACAGAATGCCCTTTAAAAATAAAGCAAAAGGGCTGAACTGGCCGTGCCTTGGGCCTGGATCTGCCCGTCCCCCCCTGCGTGGCCTTTCTGGGGCTGCCCTGCCCGAGCTGATAACCCCAGCCCCGGGGAGAAGGGAGTCAGCATTTCATATTTCTGACATGCAAGGCAGGAGCAGAGATCCAGCCAGCATCCAGGCTGCCAAAATTCCTCCTGCTCCTCACCAGCAGCCCCAGTTGGGTTTTGTCTGAGCCCTTTTTCAGCATCACCCCCAAATCTCCCTCTTCCTGGGACTGCTGGTGGCAGAATGTGAGAGGCTGGGGCCGGGTAAAATGCTGAGGAACTCTCAGGTCACAACATAAACCCCACTGGCCGTGAAATTTGGGCAAAGTTTCCAAAGGACTGGGCTCCTGCTGGGGTCTCCATCCTCCAGCATCATCCTTGGGGTCATGTAGGGGCCTTGGCCTGGGCTGTTGTTTGGCTGTGCTTGTTTTTTTCTTCTTTAATACCACATTATTTTATAGAAGCCTCTTTCCCAAACACGCCCTATAAAATCTCCAAGCAGTGTCCCCTCTCCCTGCCCCTTCTTCCCCAAGTAAATATTTTTAGCTCTCATAAACACAAGCCATTAAGCACTCGAGAGAGGAAAGCAGAGTTCTGGGGAGGCACCACTGTAGGGGCAACCCAGGGCCCCCTTGTTAAAGCACAGCCCAAATCTCCCCCCTCGTGAGGGGTTCCCTGCACTTCCAGGGGTCTCACACCTCCAGAGGTTCAGCACTCCTGCCTGGATCCCCTGGGGTGTGCTTAGAACCCACCAAATGCTCAGCCCAATTCCTGCTCCCCTTTTTGGGCAGATGGGAGGAGGCAAAGCTCTGCAAAGCAGGTGCTAAATTGGGATTTTTCCAAAGGAAAACCAAAAGGATGGGGCAGCCAGAGCTTAGGGGGTTGCAGCAGTCCCCAAAATGTCAGAGAGCTTGGAAAATTCCCATCCCTAGTCTTAACCCCCCAAGACTCTGCTGGACACCATGCAGGAGATGCTGCCTGCAAAGCTGCTTTGCTGTCTCTTGGTCCTGGGTTGTGTGATTCAGTCACAGAATACCTGTGAGACAAATTCCAGTAAATTTCCTAAATTTAATGGAAAATTCACCCTTCTTTTCCAGCCTCTAAAGCCAAAATGTTGAAATTTGGGGAAATCTGAGCAGCCTCATAACTTCTGTGTGTTCTGCTGGAGGCCAGCACCCCTGACTTTATACAAATTGCACAAGGGACCACGAAGGAGATAAATAAATTCCCTGCAAGGATCACTCAGAGCAGTGCAGAGAGAAATCCTGTCCTGGTCTTGGCATTGGAGCCGGGTTGTGCAATGAGCAGGAGGGCTGGGATTGCACTGAAGAGTGCAAGATGTCCCCAGGGAAGGGACAGCCAGAAAAGGCTGGAGAGAGCCAGCAGTGCCAGGAAAGGACAGTGGGAAAGCTTTGATGACAGCAGAGGTGACTCGGCTGGGGTGCAGGAGTCCTTAGAAGAAGGAAAGGGGTGAGGATGTGGCTGTGGGACAAAAGTGGCTTTCACTGGGGGTCTGGAGTGTGGGGCTCAAGGGGGTCTGGCAGAGCTGGGCCCGCCAAGGCGAGGTTTAGGGACAGGGCTGGGAAGGGGCTTAGTGGCATGGCTGAAATGGAGCAGGATCAGAGCTGGGCTCCCATCCAGGGTTCAGGGCAAGGCAGAACTCTGAAGTTTCCCAAGCTGCCCAAGCCCCCTGGGTCTGCAGCTTCGCAGCCTCCCAAGATCACATTCCCATGATGGATTCTTAGTGGCAGGAACACAAAGCTTCCCCAAAGGGCCCAAATCCCATCTGCTGAGCAGCCTCCTCAGGCTATTTGTGATATTGAGATTTCTGAAGAAATCAGCCAACAAGGAGGAATTTCTCCCTGCTTTGATGCTCCTGTTTCCCTCCTCCCAGGGGAACGCCCCCTCCTCCTGTCCCCATGTAAGTCCAAGGTCAATCCAAGTTCTCACAACCCACTGCCCAAAAAAGCCTCCTGCTGGGAAACCATCAGGTGCAATCAGACCTGCTTTCCTTCTCCATCAGGCATTTCTAGGATTTGGTAAGATGGGATTTCCACAATTTAGGAAAATAAGGGTTTTTTGAGCTCTCCTAAACTCTGAGCAGGAGCATCCAAATTTTTGCAAGTCTGGATGGTTTTGCAAGTCTGGATGGTTTTCATAATTGTTCCTTTCCCTTCTGCTCATTTCTCACACCTTCACTTCCACCTTCACAGGGCAATAGTGTCATTGTGAGGCTTTGTGGGCTTTGCTTTCTAAAGGGAAAAGGATGCTGAGCACCTTGTCTAACCCAATAGCCAAGCCCTCAAGCATCATTTTCCTTCTCATGCAGCCCTGAAACAGGAGAGGTCTGATCACCAGCTGGTGTAAACAGGGGTGACATCAACTGGGAATGATATTCCTTTCCCTCCTTCACACCAAAATCCATTCATCCTGCTGCACTGTTCATTCTCCTCTCACCTCTCTCTGTTTCCTGATTCAAACCCCTGGACTGTGGATTGGGTTTGCTGTGCCTGCACCAAAGCAATGCTGGGCTCGGCAAGGGGGGAATGTCAGCCTGTCCTGAGCCACAAAAAAACCACACACATCCATTTTCCTGTCAAGTGGGCTTTAAACAAGCCCGATGTGAGTAAACAAGGGAGCACAGACTGCTGAGCTGTACCAGCAGTGCTGCACGCCGGGCTACCCTGGCAGATGTGGTGGCCAGCAGGCAGGGACGGGCCAGGAGGGCAAAGGGAGAGATGCTGTGGCCTCTGGGGCTGGGCCTTTCCCTGGGTGGGGTGAGGGAGGCAGCAGCTCAGTGATGCCTTCTTGGGCTAGCTAAAAACACAGGCCAGCAAAATTAAAGGAATAAAAAGCAGTTCTATTTATTGAAGGGCCTACAGGTACATTTTGGGCAGACAAAGCCCCCCAGGGACTACACCCAAAAAATGGACTCACAGGTTCCACACTTTTATCAGTTTGGTCCATTTGCATTTTGGGGGTTAATCTGCCAATTCCAGCTTCAGGTAATGAAGTCATTGACCCCAAGTTTGCTCCCCCCAACTCACTTTTGTTCCCATCTCTCTGGCCTGAGGCAGTGAGGTGTCCTTGATTGCCAGGCCTGGAGAGGAATTGTTGTGCCTGCCCAGAATGGGGAAGCAGCAGCTGACACTGGGTATGGAGTTTAGCGTTCACACTAAAGAAGTGCGGGATTACAATTTCATAATTGTTCCTTTCCCTTCTGCTCATTTCTCACACCTTCACTTCCACCTTCACAGGGCAATAGTGTCATTGTGAGGCTTTGTGGGCTTTGCTTTCTAAAGGGAAAAGGATGCTGAGCACCTTGTCTAACCCAATAGCCAAGCCCTCAAGCATCATTTTCCACCTCATGCAGCCCTCAAACATATGAAAAATATAAAAGCTAACATCCTAAGGCATCAAGAGCATCCCCAAACCCAGTCCCACGTGCCTCATTTGGCTCTGGCTCAGCCCAGAATGCAGCTCAAATACCCCAGGGGGTGTGCAGGGTGGAGCTCACCTTGGCAGGGCACGCTCTGGGCAGGCTCTGTGGGTCCTGGACGTTTTTTATCCACGGGGGCTGAGCCGAGGCACGTGCAGGAAAGCAGCCACCATCCTGGAATAATGTTATCTTAGCAAATGGGTTTGTTATGGTTGTCGGCTTCCTCCAGGAGCCTTTCTTAATCTGCAGAAGCAGAGGGCCCAATGCAGAGGGAAGTTTTTCATTATTGGCTCCGAGGAGTTCGGAGATGAGAGATTAGGGGGAAAGGCACAAACTCGCTGCTCCAGGAAAGAAAAATACAGGATTGCTCTCTGGTAAGATGTGAAAACGCCTTGGAAATACTGGCTGCATCCAGAGCAAGATACTGGCTCTATTTGTATTGCATTGTTATATATCATTACATATTGTATTTGCATATTGTAATTTGTATTGCATTGTTATGTATCATTACATATTGTATTTGCATATTGTTATTTGTATTGCATTGTTATATATCATTACATATTGTATTTGTATATTGTTATTTGTGTTGCATTTTTATGTATCATTGCATATTGTATTTGTATATTGTTATTTGTGTTGCATTGTTATGTATCATTACATATTGTATTTGTATATTGTTATTTGTATTGCATTGTTATGTACATTACATATTGTATTTGCATATTGTTATTTATATTGCATTGTTATGTACATTACATATTGTATTTGCATATTGTTATTTGTGTTGCATTGTTATGTACATTACATATTGTATTTGCATATTGTTATTTGTGTTGCATTGTTATATATCATTACATATTGCACATGCATTGTCTATTGCATATATTATATATCATATAATATTGTTTATTATTATCATCATAATAGCAAACAGGAGTTGAACTCCATGATCCTTGTGGGTCATCATTTCCAGCTCAGAAAATTCTTTACTTCTATGATCATTGTGTTGCATTATTAGATGTGATGATGATGATGATGATGATGATGATGATGATGATGAAGAATCTGTAACGTGGTATTTCCAGCCTGCACCCCACAGGCACAATCAGGACCTGCAGCCTGGCTAGGAATCAGGAATTTCTCATCATCACAGGGTTGCACCCACCAAACGGATATTTTTCTCCCATTTGGGAAAAAAAAACAGTGGAATTTTTTTTTCTTTTTTTTTTTCTTTTTTTTTTTTTTGTGCTGCAAGATCTCTTTTTTAAGAGGCACCTGCAGAAACGGAAGGTGATGGGTCAAGAGAGGAGTTTTGTTCATCCCCTGCAGCTGGATGGTCTCTGCTCCAGCAAAGCAATGTGATTTCTCGTAAATACAAGTTTCTCTAGTGAAAACCTCCTTACATGTCTTTTGCTCTTAATCCAAACTTGAGCCCTAACACAACTCCAATGGGTTTGGAATGTGTCCAGCAGGAGCAGCCATGTCTTGAGCAGGGATTGAGCCTCTGCAGCCTGGATTTGAGCAAGAGCTCAGGTTTAAATGTGGCTTCAGAGGTTGTTTGACACAGCACCCTACAGTCAGGGGAGAAGAGGTATAAATCTATACATACAGATAGATATAGCTATAAATATATATATATAGATATAGGTACATGGATGTATATGTGAAGCAATTTGGGGGACAAAAAATACCACGAGGAACACTAAGTGGAGAGTAAAAGGGATGGAAATAGCAGCACACAGGATGCAGAACCAGAAGGTCCCATCCCACCTGGGTTTCACCTTCATACAAGCAAACCTCACTGCTGCTCCATGAAGGATTTATCCCCACACATTTGGGCTCACTACCCAGAAAAAGGAGGATTTAAGGCCTTTTCCCCAGACACACACTGCTGGCATCCATCAGGGCAGCTCCACGTCCTCTATTTATCTGTCCCACATTTTCAGCCTCTCCACACCACAAGGGGAATGTTGTAAGGATTTTTTTTTTTAATCTCCCTTCCCACTCCAGCTTTATCAGTTGGTTATTTATTTGGGTTTATTGCCTTCCTTGTTCGTTTTGTCGTTTCGTTTACTCAGTCCCCCAGGCTGCTGAAATGAGGCACCGAGAAAGAAAATATAGGACAAATAATTATTATTTGCATGTTCTCTGGAACAAGCCAAGATTCTCTGGGGAGAGGGTGGGATTTGCCTCTGTTTGTTTCCTCAGAGGCAACATTAAATGGAAAAACGTGGAAAGGCGGCTGGAAGAGTTAACCCTTCCCAGAGCCTCTGCTCCATGGAGAGAGGCTGAGATCCTCCAGCAGCAGGATGGAGACAGAGGATGAATCAGAAACAGGTTCCCTGGTGCTGTTGGCTTCCCACCAAGCAGAAACAATGGAAAAAACAAAAGGCAAGAGGAATCCTTGGCAGGGAGCAGAACAAAGCCCTGCCGTCTGGGCAAAGCCAAGGGCAGGGTTATTCTTTTCCCATATAAACACATTCCCCATCCCAAAGAAAACATCCATACACCCCCAATGGCACTGCTAGGAGTGAATCCCAGCTGGATGTGCTGAGGAATTTGCAGGCCAGGGTGTGGAGGCGTGTGCCACGCGCCGGGCTGGGTGCCCAGCTGGGCAGGATGCTCTGCTCAGCACCACCCCGGGGACCAGCACCAGCCCTGCCCTCCCCAGGGACAGCTCCCAGGGCAATATTTGGATGCCTCTGGATCACTTTGTACCCTCACTTTGTGGGGCTTTGATTTTTCTTTACTAGGAGGAAGCAAACCATTGACTCCTTCAGCTCGTGCAACGCACTAATTCTGGGAAATCTGGGGTTTCCAGACCCAAACAGGACCTGAAACATCAGCCAGGATTGGGAAACCAACACTTTCAGCAATCCTTTGGATGGATTAAAAACAGGGAAGGGGGGAAGGGAGGAAGGGAAGGAAGGGAGGGAGGGAAGGAAGGGAGGGAG
>VWZV01004524.1:60164-78092 GCA_013397155.1 Irena cyanogastra
AAGGAAGGAAGGAAGGAAGGAAGGAAGGAAGGAAGGAAGGAAGGAAGGAAGGAATTGTGGAGACCCGTTTATGCTGGAGACAGAATTTCTATCATAAAGAGCAGCTTAATTGCTTTAAAATTCTGTGCTTCCCATTTTCTTCAAGATGCCAGGTCCTTGCTCTTGAGGACATGGTCTAAGGACTGAAAGGAGATGTGCCATCAGATGTGTCATCACTTTTCACTTCCTTTCTCTTCCTCAAAAGCAGAAAAAATTTAAATAGGACTGAGCCAGAGGTTTCCTTTTCAAAAAACTACACACCTCAAACAGTTTGAAACACCCCAAAAAGCTTGCTGTGAACAGCAGAACAGGGATTTTCCCTTTCTCTCCCATCTCCTGCCAGCCCCTCCAGGGATGTGGAGCAGCCAAACCCACCAGGATTCAGGTGGGATAACATCTGCTTTGCATTAACATCTCCCTCTCGAGGTTTCTCCTGGTTTTGTTCTTTCTCCTCATTTCCTTTTCTCTCTGCTCGCTCTTTTTCTCTTTCCTTTGGGAGAACCCAGCCCAGCCCAGGTTCTCCCTGTCTGTCAGTGTCTGTTCTCCCCTGTGTTTGTTTTTCTGCCCAATATATCCTCACCTCCAAAGTAAGTGCTGAAGCCCAGGGGTTAATGGGCAGCTTGGGAAAACTGTAATCAAGGCCATTCCCTGCCATGATGGCCCTGCATGGCCCCGAGTACGATCCCAAACCCCAAACCTCACCTCCTGCATCCTGAAGATGGATGAAGAAGTGGCTTTAGTCTCCCTAATTTCACAAATCATCTAGCACTGGGATATTGGGTTTTCATGCCCAAATTCCCTGAGGTTCCTTTAAGATGCCCAGATAGGCCATGCTTTGATAGACTCAGCCTACTCCTCATCACCCTGCTGCTCCTTTCCCTCCATCCCTGCTCCACATCTCCTTCCCTACTTCTCCTGCCCGGGTTTCTGCAGCTGGGGCTGCTCCTGGGCAGCACATGGAGAGCACAGAGATCCTTAATTAGCTCTGGCTAATTAATCATGATGATTCTCTGCAGTGAGCACCATTTGGAGACGTGTTTATACTCTCCAGAGCCTGCATGCTGCCCTTTGAAAACATTCCCAGTGACAGAGTTGCAGGAAAGGCCCACAGCATACAATTTGTGTGGTGAGGAGGGATATATTTTGGGGTTTTTTCTCCTCTCTGAACACCCCAAAGGCTTTGATTCAGCCTCAGTGGAAGCTCCCAGCTTTGCTTCCAGGCTGTATTGAGCAGGGAGGTGCTGATGTCCCTGCTCAACATTAAGACCGCGCTTAAGGGCTGAAAAAACGTGCAGTTTTTAAAGTGAAAATAGCAATTAAACACTGCAACGTGGCCCTGAGTGCCTCAGCAGCTCGGGGACAGTGTGTTTAGCTAGCTCCGACTGTGCCCAATGCTTCAGCCACCTGAAAATGTCTCAGATGCTCTGACAAATCCCTGTGGTCTCTATTTTTTAATTTAGAGCAAAAAGCAGCTGTTACTGCAAATAATTACCTTCACATCTCGATTACACACGGTGTTGTTCCCTTCACAACTCCAAAACATTGTTCCTTGAGGACTTATATTTCCAGGGCTGTCAATCCAACACCTCTCACCAGCGCTAAATTCATTTACAAGTGGGGGGAAAATAAAAAAACCTTTAAAAAATAATCATGGCACATTAAAAAACCATTTGGGAGCCCATCCACCTCCCAGGCTTGCTTGGCTGAACTTGATATTAATTAGGCTAAATCCAAAGGCAGCACCTTCCCCAGGAGTTGGCTGGAGAGCTCTCAATGGCTGCAGTTTCCAAGGGTTTTTACCTAGTTAAGGATTATAATCTTTAACAGCTGCCTGATTTACTCAGCTCATTCCCTGGGAGATGCTGACGCCGTCTCGCTCCTCCTGCCATCCCTTCTCCGAGGATTTTGCATTTGTAGGAGTGAAAGTATGCGATGGAGACCTCCAAAAAGGGAAAATCCTCCTCCTGCCGCTGGTCAGTGAGAGGTGGGAGTTTGCTTGCCATAAATCCGTGAGCTCTGCCCGCCAGATTAGTGTCGGACAGGCAAATTTGGCACCGACCGTGTTGCAGAATCAGAAAAAAAAAAAAAATTAAAAAAAATAAATAAATAAACCCAAAGCAGCAGAAAAGCTTGTGGGAACGTGTCAGTTTGCTGGCTGGGAGGAGAGCAGGGGAAGTTTAGTCTGCTGCAAGGGCCGGGGGGTCGGCACTGCTGGGGCCTGGCATCCCTTCCCAGCTGCTCCCACACCGTGCTGGACTCGTCTCCATCCCGGGCACAACAGCTGTGCAGGCGTTCTCTGACTGCCTGAGCTGGGGCTCAGAGCATTCTCGGGGTGCTCAGAGCATTCTCGAGGGGTTCAGAGCATTCTCGGGGTGCTCAGAGCATCCTCAGGGGGCTCAGAGCATTCTCGGGGGGCTCAGAGCATTCTCAGGGGGTTAAGAGCATTCTCGGGGGTCTCAGAGCATTCTCAGGGGTTCAGAGCATTCTCGGGGGCTCAGAGCATTCTCAGGGGGCTCAGAGCATTCTCAGGGGCTCAGAGCATTCTCAGGGGGCTCAGAGCAGTCTCGGGGTGCTCAGAGCATTCTCAGGGGGCTCAGAGCATTCTCAGGGGGTTCAGAGCATTCTCAGGGTGCTTGGAGCATTCTCGGGGGGTTCAGAGCATTCTCGGGGGGCTCAGAGCATTCTCGGGGGGCTCAGAGCACTGAGGAGCAGGATTTTCTGCCAGGTGCAGGAGGAACCAGCCGCAGCACCGAGGTGTCGGTGCCGGGAGAGCCGATGGTGAAGAGGGGCTGGGGTCTCCCATCCTGGCTCCACGTCAGCATTTCGGTTTGCATCCCCGAGCTGGAGTGAACATTCTCCTTTTCCCAGGCACAGCAGAGCCCTTCCCAGTTTCTTTCTTCTCCCAGGAGAGGTTTTCTCCAGGACATGTGGTATCAATTAGGTCCGTTAGTTCAACGTACGTCTGGTTTTGCTTTTGTCTCCTGGCAAAGCCCAGTAATTATAATTATTATTAATAGTGATGGCAGTAATATATATTTATGTGTGTGTGTGTGTGTATGTAGAGATATAAAAATAGCAAGGCAGCATCCCAGCCCCGGGGAGCTGATCCACAGCCACGTCGAAGCCTGGACCAAAACAACAGATGAGGCAGGAGCATTTCCCTCCCCCTCCAGGAGTTTCTCTCCCTTAAACTCCAGGTAGTCCCTTTAAAAAAAAAAAAAAAATTAATCTTCTTGGGTTTCAGCATAGGACAAGTGTAAACAAGCAGATTTGCAGGCGGTCCCAGAGGCAGGACTGAGTTTTGTCTTTCTAAAGACACTTGGTGTGCTCTGCCCAAGCCATCCTCAGCTCTCCAGCTCAGCCAGGGATGGACTTGGACCAAAACAGGGATTCCTGGACAGGATTCCTCGGCCTGAGGGGATGAGTCTCGTGCCTGTTGCTGCATCAGATCATCCTGACCTTCACTTCCCTGCAGGTGAAGGCACACCCATGTCCCCTGCAGGGAAAAGCAGCCAGTTCAGTCTTTTATCAGTACTGGAGAATCCAAACACGGCAAAGTCGCCGTGAAGGGAAGAAGCAACAAAACCTTTTAGTGCTGGAAAATGAGGGAGCCAGAGAAACATCGATTGTAGCATCTCATGGCAGTGGGAAAAGCCACCCCTTCTCCTCAGAGAGAGGATCTGATGCTCCACATCACTCCTCCTGCACTAGGAGCCTGTTCCTGAGCCTTGAGGCTTGGTACAGATGCAGGATGTCACCTGTCACCCACCTGCTGCCCCACTAAGCCACCAGCAGCTTTCTCTGCCTAAACACCCCCCTTCCCTTCCACAGGGTGATTCTGGGCTTTATTTCTTCCTCACCAGGTAAATATATATATATATATANCTGGTATATATATACACACCAGGTAAATACTTGGGGATTGTGTGGGGGTTTTTGTCTCTCTGGGTGATCTTTAGGGGCATCTGGTTAAAAGTGTGGGGCTGTCACCTGGAGGAGCAAGGTGATAGTTTTAACTTAATTTTCTGTTCCTGAACAGATATTGAGGCAAAAGTTATGGCAATAACAGGGGGAAATCTCCCTCCTTGCTCCCAATAAAAGCTGCAGAAGCTGTTGCCTTTGCAGTGTGGGATGTATTTGGGGTGAAAGTGAACTTTATTGTGAGGGGAGGCTCCCTGTAGGAGCTGCTGAGGGAGAAGGTTCTCAGTTGTGTCTGTTCCTTTATGATTAAACTTTAGGGAGATATTCCTCCCTGTGAGGCTGGTGAGGCCCTGGCACAGAGCAGCTGTGGCTGCCCCATCCCTGGCAGTGTCCAAGGCCAGGCTGGACAGGGCTTGGAGCACGCTGGGCTAGTGGAAGGCATCTCTATTTGTGGCAGAAGGGGATGGAATGAGATGATCTTCACAGTCCCTTCCAACACGGATTATTCTGGGATTCTGTGATGATGGAAAGCCAACTGAGCTTTCCCCCCAATAAAACACATGAAATTTGCCAAATCATTACAACATAATGGGGGAATAAATTGCATTTGCTGGGGGAAAATAAAATCCTAGGCAACCTGCTGAGAGCTGGAGGGGTGACATCAGGCATCCCTGAGCTGACACATCCCAGGAAAAGGAAGGGATTTATCTCACCGCTGGCCCCGTGCAACAGGGAAGAAAGGGCTCTGACTCAGGGAGGGTGTGCTGAGAATTTTACACAGACAGGGTTGTTCCAGGATGTGAGAATGCTGTTCCAGTTTACATCAATCCTTTTAACTCGATATTCCTGTCACCCTGACAAAAGAACATCCTGATTCAGGCCTGAGGCAAGCCAGCCTCCTCCAGTGAACATCCCCAGTTCCTTGGGGCTCACAGGGACTGATTCACCACAGGGCTCCTTTGGGTTGGGTTTCTGTTTTACCAACAGCCAATCCTGTAGCAGAACCAAATCAGAATAAACCTGTTTGGCTCATAAAGGTGTTGGTTTTGATGCCTCGCTTTTATATTTTCCATCTATGTGTAACCCTGCTGTTCTTTAGTGTGTAACTCTAAACTCCATACCCAGTGTCAGCTGCTGCTTCCCCATTTTGGGCAGACACAACAATTCCTCTCCAGGTCTGGCAATCAAGGACACCTCACTGCCTCAGGCCAGAGAGATGGGAACAAAAGTGAGTTGGGGAGAGCAAACTTGGGGTCAATGACTTCATTACCTGAAGCTGGAATTGGCAGATTAACCCCCAAAATGCAAATGGACCAAACTTATAAAAGTGTGAAACCTGTGAGTCCATTTTTTGGGTGTAGCTCCTGGGGGGCTTTGTCTGCCCAAAATGTACCTGAAGGCCCTTCAATAAATAGAACTGCTTTTTATTCCCTTAATTTTGGCTGGCCTCTGTTTTTAGGTAAGCCCAAGAAGGCATCAGTTTTGTCCTTTAGTTAATGAGCTGACACTATAAAGGGGTCAGGACCACAGTAACACAAGGAATGCCCTGCAGCCTCCAACAAAACCACCCTTGCAGGACCGTGTCCCCCCGGGGGTAACTTTAAATACAGATTTATTTCAGGTTTGCTACTGACGCACAAACAGCAGAGATCGATGTTCAGTATACATGGTATACACAAAGCAGCCAGCACCTTCGGCATCTCCGTCCTTCTGCTGCACCCTCAGCAAAAGAACCACACACAGGGAAGCCCTCCCCTCCTCAGGAATTTCTCGGTGGCTTAGAAACCAGCTGTGGGATGGCAGGACACTAAAGGGCAGCTCCTCTGAGCTCTGTCCCCAGAGGAAAGCGCGGCAGGCTCAGATATGCAGGAAAACCCTCAGAAAATGGGTGGTATGTTCATGGGAATGGAGACCTGGAAGGGATTTCCTAAGAACATTAACTCCCCTTCCCTGCTGTGCAGAGCAACCACAACATCTGCTCCTGGCTCTGTGGAGCAGCCTGGAGACCTAAAACATGATTGTGTTGAAAAGAGGCATTAGATCGATCCTCTGGGAGGATCCCTAGGGAGGATGAGCCCACAGACATTGTCACAAGGAGTTTGTGAGCTGCTGGAAAGACCTCAGAAGGCAACTCTCACGCCACCTGTCCCATTTCTTGTCATTCTCACCTTGCCCACAGCTGGAGACCTTCTGGAGCCACCCAAGGGGCAACGGAGTTTCCTTGTTGTACTTCCAAGGGACTGAACAAGCAGGGCAGGCTCCAAGCTCTGCTTGCTGAGATGGCATCTTCTGCCTACCAAAAATCTGTGTCTCATCCCTAAAATACCTTTCTGCTGATCCCAGTGACTGCACAGCTTGACCCAGAAGCTTTGGCTTGCTCACAGTCACAGCTCATTGATTAAGAGGCACCTTCATCACAAAGCAAAAAATTCAGTGGTGCCTGATGATTTCATCTGAGCAAGAGACCTCAATGATAAATGGGGCTTGGGAGAGGTAAACCAGCCTCTGACCACAACAGGCACGATGCTACAAAACTGCCAGAGGTGCAGAATAACTCCAGAGGTACAGAACAACCCCAGAATAACTGGAGGGGGAAACTGGTTGTAGATGCTTTGCAGCAGCAAGAGGTTTGACAGTCCCTGCATGCCTGAACCCCACTGAGTCCCCTTCTCCTCAGCAAAGCCAAAGACCCAAATTAATCCCCCTCTCCCTCAGCTCAAAAGGGATGCCAGGGAAGTGACCCCAGCTCTGACAGAGCTCAGGATATCTCAGGGAGGCTTCACACAGAGAAAAAATACCCCAGCCTGGTTAAAGGCTGGAGGCTATGGGAAGTCTGGGCATGACTTACTGGTCCCACTGAGCATTGAGCACCATTTCCAGAGCTAAGCAAAGTCTCAGTGGCTGGGGGGGGCTGTGTCTGACCCTGTGGAACTACAGCACAGTTGCTTTTTTGGAATGACAGCTCAAACCTCAGGTCCACTGTGATCCCTTTTAGCCCTGAAAAGCTTCAGGTGGACCAGGGTGTAAAGGAGCATCCAGATGTTCACACAGCCCCATCCCAAAGCACCATAGGAAACCTCAGGCCAGTGAGATCCCCTGGGAATAACACCGGCCCTGCTATGCAAGGTTTACATCCATCAGGAGGGGAGGAAGGAGGTTAAAAAAATACAGAGTTAAGCACCATAAAATTTACACTGGTCAGGTCATAAACATGAGGAGAGAATGAAAATAAAGCCACCACCTTCCAGCCTGGCCTGGGGATGCTGCTGGGACAACAAAGTCCCCACCAGCGAGCCCTGGAGGCATCAGTCCCAGTGCCTCATCGCACCGGTGGTCGTTGCATTGGTAAATCCTTTTGGTCCCGTTTAGCATGAGTGTTGGGGGAGTCCAGGGAGAAGGGAGGTAGGGTCAGTCCTGGGAAGGTGGGGGGAGGCTTCATCTGTGCAATTCAGGGGCATCTCCCTGCCTGTAGCACAGATCCAGCACAGGCAGGGATGATCCTCCTCGCTTCCATCTGTCCCCCCAGTTCCCGGCCTCCACCGGTGGTTTCCGTGTCGTTCAGTGGCTTCGAGGTAGATGTTCATTCCCGCTCTGTCTGCAAGCGACCTGGTTGGTAAAAGCCCTCTCTCCCAGGTGCATAGGGTTGTCCCCACACCCGGGTCCCTTTTGTTTCCCATTTTTTTCTTATTTTTTCCCCCTTTTGCTATGTGCTATGGACATCTCCCCCATTCCCAACCTCTGGCTGCTGCTCGGCTGCACCCAGCCATAGGAACACCATGCCCTTCCTCGCAGGCACCCCTCGACCTGCTCAGCACGGCCTCAAGGTGCAGAAATCCAGCTCCTGCGGCTTCCTCCGAAAATTGCAACTCTCCCGGGGCAGCAGGCGCCCGGTGGGCACCAAGCACTTCAACGCCCGTCTCTTGAAGCCCCGACCACAGCTCTTGGAGCAAGGAGACCACGGCCCAGCCTCCCAGGCCGGGCAGGGCTCCCCGCAGAGCCGGACGTCGGCGGGGCGCTGTGCCGCGTCACACTCGGCGGCCGGCTGGCCGTAGGAGTCGTGGCAAGCCACCGACCGCTTCTGCAAGCCATCGCCGCAGGTGACGGAGCACGCCTCCCAGCCGCCCACCGCCCACTTGTAGGAAGGGCGTTTGTAGCTCGGCCTCCCGCCATCCAAGCGGTTGGACAGGCTGAGGACGCTGTTGTTGAGGTCCGGCGGGGTCTTGCCCTCCTTTTTGTAGGAGGACTTGTCCTCCTTGCTCTCCTTGGGGAGGTAGAAGGAGTAGCGCACCCGGGGAGGGGTCATCTTTCCCACGGAGAGCACCTCTAGAGTCAGGGGTTCCTGGATGGGCTTGAAGGCCTGGAGGCTCTCGACAGCGGTGCCGGTGCCGCTGTAGCGCAGGACGCTGCCCTTCACCATCAGGTCCCTCTCGACGGCCGAGACGATGAAGTGCCCGTTCAGCAGGTACTTGCCCTGCGCGTTCTTCAGCGCCAGGTAGTTGTCGTCGCTGACAAGTCCTTTGTAGCCCCGCTGCCGGATGTCGATGTTGGAGGCGCCCGCGGGGATGACCACCACAAAGTTGTAGCCATGCCTGAAAGAGAAGAGCGGACAGGGCAGGACATCAGGCACAGGGATATCAGGAATTACTTCAGCCCTGAGATCCTCCCACCCCTATGTTTGTCTTCTTCCTGTGAAGATCATTTTGAATCTCCTCTGTGTGCTGAGTTTTGTCTAGGTTGATGTCCCCCAGTTACAGGAAGATGCTTCAGCCTCTCTGGCTGAAGAGCACTCCATCAGCAGAAGTCAACAGAACATTAAATGTGTCCTGCTGCTCCCTCAGAGCCAGCCCAGCTGTCTGTGCAGTGATGTTCACCAGCACCAGCAGATTTTGCTCAGGATAGATTTATCCTGTCACCATCCCCACAACCTTCCTGCATCCCCCACACCAAAACACAGAGCTGGGAGTAGAGGAAGCAAGGAGCAACTTACATGGGTTTGGTGAACAAGCCTGAGACCTTCTTGCAGCTCTTGTTATCTCCTCCGCAGACGCTGCATTTGTCAAACTTCTTCTTGGAGCCCAACTTCCCATCACAGCCAGCCTTAATGCATTTGCCCTGGACACAGACTGAAGTGGAGTCCGGGGAGCAAGGGGTGCCATCCACAACCTAAACCAGGTGAGAAAAACAAGCTGCTGCATTTCCCTCTCACACCTCCCAAGGTATCTCAGCTGTGTCCATCCCACCCCAGCCCATCCGACAGGTCCTGAGGAGATGCAGCAGGCACCATGTCGCTCTTCGCTCATGTTCTGCTTTGCAGGCAGGATTTTGGGGTCTCTGAGAAGAGATAGATGGGACTACCTCCCTTTTCTGCTCCTATCTACAGAATTTCCTGCCCTTTCCCTTGCAGGGAACAAGCTGCACAGGGGACACTGCTAATACCATCCTGTTGAGTCCCATATCTGGATGTCCACCCTGCCCTGCCCATTGCTTCCCAGTACCCAAACTATCATCCTCTATCCCAGGACCATAGGAATATGCCAGAGGCACCTTTACAAGAAGTAAAAATTATGTCTTCCAAAAGACGACCCTCCATGGACCAGCTCCAGCCCCAAGCAGATTCACACCAGAGTAGTGGACTCCTCTCCTCTACCACCTCATCTAACACCATCCACCCACCGGACAAGGCAAATCTATTCATTTCCTGGAGCCATCCCACAGTCCAGGCACTGACCCTGGGGGTGTCTCACCAACCTTGGGTGCCAGCACGTAGAAGTAGCCGGTGCCGTTAGCCCGGCAGATGAGCTTGCACTTATCCCGGGGCGAGACACCGGAGTACTTGGGAACCCAGGAGACGGAGGCAGTGAGGCGGTTCGTGCTGTGACTGTAGCCATTGAAAGCCTCACACTGTTCCTCACGGAAGCTCTTCCCTGGCACTGAAAATAACAGGGATGCAGTGTTGGGCACCAGCCTGCACCTCCAGCTTTAGCTTTCTGGGGTTGTCACAGGCCAGGCCGAGCCCCAGCCCTTACCTGCAGCAGCGCAGGGCTCCAGGTTGCAGGAGCGGTACTTGACGCGGATGCCCTCGCAGTAGGAGCCGCCGTTGGCCGGCACGGGGTCGGTGCATTCCCGCCTGGCCAGCTGCACCCCGCCACCACAGGTCCGCGAGCACGGCCCGTACGGCGCCCACTTGGCCCAGCCACCGTCCACCTGCAGGGACGGACAGCGTGAGGCTCTGCACGCCCGTCACCTCCGCACCTGGAGCCATCCCCTCACGAGTAAAACCTCCAACCGCCCACAAACCTTCCCTGTGAGGGGAATCCGAGGGGTAGATGCTGGTCTCTTCTCTGGTGACCAGTGACAGGACCGAGGAATGGTCTGAAGTCGTGTCAGGGGAGGGTTAGGTTGGGTATCAGGAAAAGGTTCTTCCCCCAGAGGGTGTTGGGGCACTGGAACAGGCTCCCAGGGAAGTCATCACAGCCCCAAGCCTGACAGAGCTCAAGAAGCATTTGGACAATACTCTCAGGTGTGTGGTGTGACTCTTAGGAATGGTCCTGAGCAGGGCCAGTAGTTGGACTCAATGATCCTTGTGGGTCCCTTCCACCACAGCAAATTCTGTGAAACTTGCCCAGGGCTGTCTGGAGCAGGGCAGCAGGCTCACTCCTGGAGAAATACATGATACCCAAGGGATCTCCTGCTCTTTCCACATCAGTGTCCCCATGCTGGGTCTCCATCATCGGGAGATGGGGAATATCTCTGCCAGCACCTGCTCCGAGTGACCCTGTGGGGTGCTCCCAGCACAGGCACTCACCCTGTACTCACTGAGTGACTGTGCAGGGTGGTTTTGGCATTCCCAGCACAGGCACTCACCCTGTACTCACTGAGTGACCCTGCAGGGTGGTTTTGGCATTCCCAGCACAGGCACTCACCCTGTTCTCACTGAGTGACCCTGCAGGGTGTTTTTGGCATTCCCAGCAGAGGCACTCACCCTGTACTCACTGAGTGACCCTGCGGGGTGTTTTTGGCATTCCCAGCACAGGTACCCATCCTGTTCTCACTGAGTGACCCTGCGGGGTGTTTTTGGCATTCCCAGCAGAGGCACTCACCCTGTACTAACTGAGTGACCCTAGGGGTGTTTTTGGCATTCCCAGCACAGGCACTCACCCTGTACTTGCTGACGTTGTGCCTCTCCACGCAGGCACCCTTGAGGCAGAAGCGCCCGTCGCCGCAGGCGGTGCCGTCGGCCCAGGGGAAGTGCCGGGTCTGGCAGACGATCTGTCCCCGCGCCTTCCCCGTGCACCACAGCTTGGCGCAGTACTGCATGTAGGGGCAGGGCTTGGAGCCCAGCCCGAAGGCCAGCTCGCACTGCTGGTTCAGGCTGTAGCTCGTCCCCGGCAGGTCTTCGGGCAGAGGGATGGGTTTGGCAGGCTGGTCCAGCAAGCAGTCCCCTGCAGGAGTGGGGAGAGGGGGGCTAGCAGCTCCTCTAGCAGAGCGGGGAGGGAAAGCATCGCCGCAGGGAGGTGAGGGAAGGAAAAGGCCAAAGCTACCCCAGGGATGCCTTCTATCTTGGCTGTATCCCAGACACAGATGATTCCATCTCCTGGGGATGCCTTGGAGCTGTGCCAGCAGCCTCAGTGCAGGTGTCACTGCTGGGGACACCCAGGAGGTTTGGACACTACAGAAACACTGCCAACCTCCCACTTCCTTCTAAATTTGTTTACAGAGCCAGGAGAGGAAGAGCTCTACAGCCAACCATCTTTTCCAGTAAACACCCGCAGGGAACCCCCTGTTGCTAGGGGACAGGGACACAGGCAGGGGTGAGGGGCACAGCAGGGCTCACCGTGGCCACTGTCCAGGAAGTCGGTGATGATGGCAGCGCTGCAGGCTGACCAGGGGTTGGCACGGTCGATCTGGATGAGGGTGGGGGACATCATGTGGTTGGTCTTCAGCCGGCCAAAGACCTCCTCACAGGCCTTCACGTTGTCGTGGGGCATGTTGAACACGTGGCCTGGCGGTGGGAAAAGGGAGGCAGCATGAATAACCCAGCACAGCACGAGGAGCAGGAACCCCCCAACTCCTTTCAGGGGAGACTGAGATGTGGGGTGGGGCAAAGCCTTGCAAGGATGGCAGCTGTGGACAGCCCAGAAGAGTCAGCAAACATTTACCAGCTCTCTCCTGGATGCCTCATGCACATGGAAAGCACACGGAAAAGGAAGGACAAAGGAAATTGTGAAGAGGAGGTGACAGGTGACTTCAGCACTTGCCCCGCTGTCTCCTCCCTCCCAGAGGCAGGTGTGCCCTCTGCCTATCATTTCAGGACTCCTGAATCCTGGAAACCCAGCTGTGGTGGCAACCACGAGAGCAAAGCCTTCCCTCAGCTTCCTCAGCAGCCCTTTCCCACCTGGCTCAGGGGGAGTCTTGTACCCAAGGCAGAGTGTCCCTGTCACCAGATACGCCTGTGGTCTCATCTCTGAGAGCCTGAAACCAGGGCCATGCTGAACCCTGCCAGCTCCTGGAAGTGCTCCTGAGAGGAAGAGGAGAGCTGGGAGCCTTACCCAGCTCGTGGGCGGTGGTGAAGGCCGAGGGCAGCCCATCGTCCTCGATGACGGAGCAGCTGCGCTTGGGGTCACACATGGTGCCCACGTCTGCCATCCCCAGCGTGTCACAGGTGGTGGCACCACACAGGTCCTGCCAGGCACAGAGGGAAGGGGTTAGTCCTGGGGACAGCACAGGTGTCACAGTTCCCCTTCCCCACCTCACCCCTGGCCCCACACGGGGAGCTACTGATGGAAGAAAGCCCAAAGGGATGGGAACCACACCAGGATACAGAGGCTGGAAACCTCAATCCTGACCCAGCCCAGGCTGCAACGGTGTGTTTCCACCTAACCCGGCACCAGGGATGTGTGTAGCATCCTGCCCTGCCTCCAGCAGCAGCTTTTCCTACCCAAACAGCTCCTCTGGCCAGGGTGGAGCTGCTTTTGTCACGGAGGAGCCAGTCTGCTTCCCTTTGTCTCAAGTGTGAGCTCAAGGACTAGACCCAGGTGGGTGGATGGGAACACATCTGGCCTTGGACTCGGGCTGAGCCACTTCTCAACCTCATTTCTCAGCTTCTTCCAAGGAACAAGAAGGGCCTGGACCAGGTCCAGAGGTTTGCAAGGCTAAAGAAAGTGCTCCTGCCTCTCTAAGACACTCTGCAGCCATCCTTCAAGGATGCATCCCTCAAGGAGCAACCAAGCCCAGCTGACCAAAGGAGGAACCAGCCCAGGCTTCCACCTGCAAACTGAGGGCAGCCTGATCCTACATAGATGTTGTCAGGAGAAAGGAAGGGTCTCATCGTGGGCAGATCTGCCCTTCCCCAGGTGCTTGTGCTAAAAAAAGTCCATTTAAGACACACGGATGCTGCAGCCCGGCAGAAACCTTGTCCCAGGTGCTCCCTTCCCCTGCTGGGGTGTGGTTTTGGTTTGGGAGGGCTGGAGCATCCTCCCCTCCCCTGGTGCTGCCCCAGAGCTGCCGGGGAGGCCGTGCAGCGGGCACGGAGCTGTTTTCCACATGAAAAGAAAAGTAAGGGACTCGCTGGGCGCTCCCAGGCTATAAATAAGCGTGATTCATGCTCAGCACTGGCCCAGCCAAAGCGCTTGGGTTGCTCAAAATCCTGCAGGAGCTGCTTTGCCAATATTTCCAGCAAGGTTTCCAAGCTGAAGGCATTCCCGCGCAGGCAGGTTCAGCCGTGGGTAAATAACAGTCCTGATGACTTCAGAGAGCCCCAGCCAGGGCTGAGATGAATTTAACAGGAGACCTACGGAGTGTGGAGGCACAGGCAAGTCCGGGATCTCCAGAGAGGTGACGTGAAGAAACGTCTGGGTCTGCTCTGGTTGGAAAACCCCATCACACAACTGGGCTCAGCACTTTGCTCTGCAGTTTTCCTCATCCTGCTGCATCCCTGATCCCATCATACATCAGCAGGGAGAAGAGGTGGCAACCTCACGTGGCATTGGCAGTGCCACCATGGATGGGCACAGGTTGATTAAGGGGCTGGCAAGCCCAGGGGCAGAGTCCCAGTCCCAAAACTCCACCAAGACCCGGTGCCATCACCACACTGAGCCGATCCAGGGGTGCAGCTTGCCCAGGAGCCCCTGCCCGTGCTCTGGCCAGCACTGGGGGTGTGGGGGCGAGGCTGGGGCGTGGGGAGGAATGTCACAGCTCACAGCTCCCCGCTCAGTGCTCTTTGAAGAGTTCTTTCCTCGCCAGCACAGCGAGCTTTGGCTCCCAGCCCAACACCTGCAGTGACACACTGACCCACTTCTCGCTCTGAACCTTGCTGGGACGCACCAGCAGCAGCAGCAGCAGCAGCTCTTCAGGGGCTTGTGCCTCACTCCTCACCACAGCCTCCTCAGGACAGCCTGGGGATGCCAGACAGCACCTCTGGGCTTTAGTGAGAGCTCCTGATCCCCTGCCTGAACACCTCCCTCAGCCTTGCCAGCTGTTGAGGCTGCTCGGGAGGGGAGCAGAGAGAAATGGAAGGTGTTTGGGGTGGGATAGCACCGTGCAAGGAGCCGGCTCTCACTGTGCTCACTGTCACCAGTATCCCCCCTGCTGGCACAGGTACAGGGAGGACACCTGGTCCCCCAGGGGGCTGCAGGAAACCTGCTCAGTGCATCAGCACCCTCCTGCCAGCCTGACCTTCCTACACGGGACCTCCCAAGGCTTTTCCTCATCCCTTGTGAGCTTCCCAAGATGTTCCACAGGTCAGCCAGGGGGATCCTCGTGGCTCGTGCATTAATTCACCAGCTCGGAGTCATAAGCACTCTCGCTGCCACGGGGGTTTCCTGTGTGCATCCAAAGCAGCTCCAAAAAGCTGAGGCTTGAGCTACAGTTTCCAAATTCCCCCACAGCATCAGCCACATGCTGGGCTGCAGCCAGATGTTCCTTCGTGCAACATCCCTCTGGTTTCACAGCAAAGTGAAGATGCGCAGCCAAGGTTTGCCGGTGTGGCACCAAGGTCCAGGAGGGGTGGGAAGAGTGGACAAGCCCTTTGCCACGGTGTGCAGGGATATTTCCAGGATGCAGCTGAAGGCTGGAAGCTCTGCAGGACCCTCCAACAAGCAATGGCTGAGATAGGAAGGGAATCTGCACCCACCAGCTGATCAGGACTGAGCTTCCCAAAGGCAAATCCATCGTTCAGCATCGCCGATGTTGGAAGGGAGCAAATCCAAGCAGCAAAAGAGAGCCCCATTCGTCAGCAACTCATCATCGCAGCTGAAAACTGCCTATCAACCAGCCTGGAGGTGAAATTTAAGTCGGGGGCTTATGTAACAGCTTTTTGGCAGGAAGATAAGCTTCAGGATGTCAGGGGACCACAGATGGATGCACTCAAGGAAGGCAGATGTCTCCCTGACCGTGTGCCTTTGCATTGAGCTTGCTTTGGGATTTCAGGAATGGATGGTTTAGCAATGTGTAAAAAATGCAGCCCAGACGTGATCCACGTCTTTTGAATCGCTGGGACCGGCTCTGTCCCTCGTGCAGCTCCAGTGACCTCACTGGGCTTCCACCAGAGCTGGAGCTGCCTCGTCCCTGCAGAGGTGTCAGCAGTGTCCTCCTCTGGGAGCTGCTCCAGCAGCCTGGGCTTCCATCCTGCCTGTGCTCCCATAGCATTTACAGCTGGCCCGGGGTGGGGAGGACAAGAAGTCACACAGGACAAGATCCTACACGTCCTGCACAGCATCATTCCTGCTCCAGGCCATTGTCAGCCCTTGCTGAGCCCAGGCTAGGGACAGCTGAACTGAGCTGGATGCTATCTCCTTCCCACCCGCCGCAAGTGCTTGACCTAGAAAAATGCTTTGGAAATGGTCTCCCTGCTGCTGAGGGGAGTTCCTCACCTGTCCCTAATCCAAAAACATCTGGGCAGGGATAGTGGAAGGAGAAAATGGAAGGAGCCTTTCCTGCCAAAGCCTGCTGCAGCCAGGATAAGACGTGACTGTCCCCTCCAAGCTGGGCTCATCCTCCTCCCATCCCATCAGTGATTTTGGGATGCAGGCACTGCACTGATGTCCACACTGAGACAGGACCACAGGGAAGGAGGAACAATGGCGAGAGGCTGAGGGAGCTCCAGTGTCACCCGGTGTGAGGGGGTGGGAGGATGCAGAGTTCATCCCACACGCCACATCACCACGGAGCCACGCCAAGGGCAACTCCAAGCCCCTCTCCCACCACAGGGACGCAGCCAGCCCACGGCAGCGGTGGCAGTGACTCTCTGCTCTCCTCCACTCCAGGGCTGAATCTCTGGTGCTTCACTTCCAGCCCTGAACCAGCTCCATGCAGCGCAGCCAGCGCTGAGGAGAGGTCCAGGTTCTCAGGAGAACCTCGCGCATGAGTCAGAGGAAGCAGGGAGAGGTTTTTTCTTGGCAGGTGGCACTGTGAGCTCTTCCCAGCTGGGGAGGGGGAAGCAGGACCATGCTCCTCCTCTTCTGGGCTCAGACCTCTCATTTCAGGGTGCACGCCAGAGGCGCAGGGCGCTCGCCACCAAGCTCCTGCACGGAGGCAGGAGATAGAGCAGCAGGTTTCTGCCCCTGGGGCAACCTGCCTTGGGACACTTCCCGGCCTCATCCACCCCGTGGCAGGGACTTTTCCACGCTGCTAGCCAAAACCTGCCCAGGGGACAGCAAGGGCTGGCCCAAGTCGGCTTGCTCCATGCCTGGGCACCTCCCAGCCCAGCACGTGAGAGTGGAGGCTCCCTGGGAAAGAGGGATCAGCCACAGGCACAGCCTCCCCCTCATGCACACAGGTGGCAGAACGCCTTAGCCCAGTGCAGGGCTCCGTGCCAGGGGGGAGCAGCTCCTGAGGGCCGCCCCCCGCACCCACCTGCTTGGTGAAGAGGATGGCGGTGTCCCAGTACTCGGGGTGCTTGTCGCTGACCTTGTTCCACTTCTTCTGCCAGGCGCAGAAGTTGCGGAGGGTGAGGGCAGCGTTGCTGGTGACTTTGGGCCCCTTGTCGTCCTGCCCGATGAGGAGGAACTTGACCACGGAGATCTGGATGGGGTTACGGATGCTGGGGTGCTTGTAGAGGCGGGCGGCCGTGGCCATCAGGGTGAGCAGGTAGTGCTGGAGGTCATCCCCGTGGAACTTCACCATCGACTCGTCGGCCACCACCAAGGTCTCCACGTAACGCGGGACCGAGGCGAAGCGCTTGGCGCGGCCGCCTTTCCCCCCCGCGCGGCCCCGGTACTTGTCGAGCGCCTGCAGCACGCCGGGGGTGAGCCCGGAGCCCACGGCGCAGCGGGACGCTCCGGCCCCGACGGGGCGGCCGGGGCTGCGGCGCTGCAGGCGATGGAGACCCCCGGCCGCGCCCCCCGGCAGCGGGCTGATCAGGTACTCGGCTCCCCGGTAGCCGAAAGCCCCCCGGAGCCCCCCGCAAAGGCTGAGGGCGGCGAAGGACTCGCGGTCGGCGTTGACATCCCCCGAATAGAAGCAGTGGCGGAGAGCGGGGAGCGGCCGGGCGGCCGCCCCCAGGTAGTGGGCGGCGAAGGCGGGCGCGATGAAGCGGGCGTCGGGGGAGAGGTGGAGGTAGAAATCCTCCCCGAAAGCCGAGAGCTGGATCACCACCGCCTGCCCCCCCCGGGGGGGCTCGGCCGGGCCCCCCCTGAAATAAGCCGGCCCGTTGATGTCGGGGTCCAGGCGCAGGGGGGTGACCAGCGCGGAGTCGGGCTCCGGGGGTGCCCCCGAGCTCAGGCGCAGCCCCGGGGCGCCCAGCAGCAGCAGCGGCAGCAGCGGCAGCATCGTCCCGGCGGGCTCAGGCCGGCCGCATCGGGGTTCGGGGGAGGCGCGGGGGGGGGAGAAAGCAGGACCCGGCCCCCCCCTTCCTTCCTCCCTCCTCCTCCTCCTCCCGGACCCGCGGAGGCTGGAGGAGCGGACGGCCCCGCCGGTACCTGCTTTGCGGGGCGCACCGCGCTTTTATAGTGCGGGAGCGGGGCGCGGCTT
>VWZV01004524.1:87477-100844 GCA_013397155.1 Irena cyanogastra
TTTTTTTTTCTCTCTCTCTCTCTTTCACTTCTCCTCCTCCCCCAGGCTCCGGCTGGCAGGGGAGGGGAGTGGGGAGAACAGCGAGAGATCAAAAATAAACCTCTTATGTCAAAGCCGGGGGGAGAAAGTATAAATACAGCGGGCTCGGCGGCCGGCGCGGAGGCTGCGGGGGAAGAGCCCGGGGGGTGCGGGGCCGCGCCGGGATGGGGCGGCGGGCGCTGCTGGGCGGCCGGGCCCCGCTCCACCTGCTGCTGCTGTGCCACGCCTGGGCGNCCCGCGCTTCGTGTCGCAGGCCCGCTACGTGGAGACGCTGCTGGTGGCGGACGCGTCCATGGTGCGCTTCTACGGCGAGGACGTGGAGGTAAGGGCTGGAAGGGCTGGCGGCGTCCGCCGTCCCCCCGCCCGCATCCTTCTGTCCCCGCTTGTGCCTGGGCTCTCTCCATCCTTCCGTCCCCTGCTGTCCCCATCTCAGCCGCCTCTCCGCCTCCTGCCGTCTCCGCTCCTGCGCCCCCACTGCCTCTCTATCGCCTTCATCCCCCGTCCTCCCTACACACGCATCCCTTCATCGCGCTCTGTCCTGTCCCCATCCCCGCTGCCTCTCCTCCTCCCGAATGCATTCCTCCAGCCCTGCTGCCTCTCCGTCCCCTCCTGCCCTGCCCGCTGCCGGGTCCCCGCTCGCCATCCCGATCCCCCCAGCCCGGGGACACCGGGGACAGTTGTGGGTGAGCGAGACTTTGGTTCCCACCTCCCCTGGCTGTGTAGGGGCTGTGAATCCGCGGGGCAGAGCTGCAGTGTGATCTGGGGGGCTCACTCAGTGTTTGGGGACCCTTTCCCAGAGCCATCCCTCCCGGCGAGCCTGTGTGCACACCCTGGGCGCTGTGCTGTCCCACCAGCCCGGTGTCCCCAAAGGCGGGGGACAGGGCGGGTCGATGCCCTCCCTGCTGCGAGGCGATGGGCTTAACTGCCTTCCCTTCGGGAGCCGGCCGGACAGTAAATAGAGCAGCGGCTGAGAAATGCGCAGTCCCGCTCCTGAGCCACCTGTTAGCAGCTGAGCAGATGGATGAGGAGCCTTTCCCTCAGCCACCAGCGCCAGGAGTCATCACCCTCCTCAATCACTCTCTGCGGAGTTCCTGCCCCGAGCAGGCTTTTGGGGAGATCCCAGGAGCAGAGACCGAGGTGCTTCAGCCCCCCACAGCCGTCTCCAGGGCTGTCGATGCCTCGTTCATCAGCAGCAGGTCATTTCTCATGGCTCTGGCAAAGCCAGCTCCCCACCCCTGCCCTGCGGGGATGGGCTCCAAATTCAGGTTTGCACCACGGGAAATGTTCTGAGGTCTTTGCAAGGGATAATTGTGCGTGGAAGTTGCTGGTTCTGGGGTTGTTTGGGCTGGGAGAAGAGTCCTTGAAGCTGGAGCTCAGCAGGGAGCAGCTGGGAAGCTGCAACCAGGGGCTGCACTTTGGCAGCCTGGCTTTGCCACTGCTACCGACTTTATCCTTGCCCTAGGGGCTTCTCTGCTCCTAACAAAGCCGTGTTTTAATTCCAGCCCTGCCCAGGCCAGGCTGAACTTTGGGAAATGCTAAACCTTGGGGCTTCAGCTGATTTCAGCTGCTCGGCATCGCTCTGGTTTTGCCCCTTGCTTGGTTTTGCCACTGAGCCAGGCTGGCAGGAGCAGAGAGCAGAGGGTCAGTGAGCGAGGAGTGATGCACTTGGAGGTACCCCGACTGCTCACAGCACTCAGAAAAGAGTTTGAAGTGGAGTAAATTGAATTTTTAAGCAACAGACATATAAATGGTGGTGGGAATTACTCTCCCCATAGTGTGGAGTTGGTCTCTGATTCCCCAAGAGGGCAGAAAAAATAACTCAGGGAACCTTCTGCATCCAGCTGGGCACCTGATGGTTTTAAAGCAACACCCAAGGATGTCTGCATTGCTAGAAATAAGGTGATATATTTGAACTGGGGGACATCCTGATAATGCCCAGCTTGAGCTGGGGAAAAGCAGCAGGAGAGGAAAAGGCACCTACACGTGACCAAGGGGCTGGAACACAGCTACCCTGCCCTGGTCTGGCTGCCCCAGCCCTGGGCTGGGTGATGCTGCCTGCTTGGCTCCCATTTTGCCATCATTTCCTTGGCCCCTAGAGCAACATCTTTGCATCAGCCCTCAGGGGTGGGAAGGAAACCTTCAAAGGTCTTGTTTGGGATGATTAGAGTAATAGCATATTAAAATATTTGGGAGAAAACTCCCACCAGCTCTGGTGTAGCAGCTAAAAAAAACAACAACCAAAAAGCCACCTGCTGTGTTTCTGTGTGTTTTGTTCTCTGGAACAAGAATGCAGGGAGCAGCACAGCAATCTTGCTTCTCCATAAATACCTTTCTTGTGGGGTGAAAAAAGCAGTGGCAAGTGCTGGTGAGATCTAGGAGAGATGTCCAGGGAGTAGAAATGTTGAGTCAGAACAAATCATATTTATATAATGACTTTTCTTCCTGTAACCACACTTTAATTACCAAATATTTATTAAAGGTCACCAGCATTGTTTGTATTCCCAGTTATTTTCTTGCATAAGTTGTAACAGCTCGAGCAGAAGAGTCACCCCAAGATGCACTCAAGCGTTGAGAGTTATAATCAATGCCATGCTTGTGGTGGGAAAATGCTGCTCATGATTTATTTCCAATCAATTTGAGCCTTATAGCTCAGCTGTTAAGCTAATTTGGACAATAAGAGCTTGTTCTACCTTCATCAATTCTTTTGTGTAAACCAGGAGGGAACAGTGAAGTGAGAGCAGAACCAAACCTGAAATTTGGGGTTTAATCATTGTTTGAGCTCGGTGATTGGGGTGTTTGGGGGCCAGCAGCAGCAGGGCAGTGCTGGGCAGTAAATCCTGGGGGATGTGGCAGGGTTCAGCCTGCAGGGACTGGGAAGAGCCCCTGATGTAGGGATGGGGGTGAGGCTCCAGGCTGGAGCTTTTGCGTTTTTCATGCAGAGGATCCCAAGTGCTTGAAAACAAAGGGACTGGGAGCATCGCTCACTGAGGGAAGGGGGGTTTTTTGAGCAGGGGAGCTGAGGCAGGAGCTGGGGCTGATCCTGCCCTTGTGCAGGAGGGCTGAGCACCTGCAGCTGGGCTGCACTTGTGAGGATGCTCTGCATGGCTGGGGAACGTTTGCCAAGACACCTAAAGCACCAAAACCCAGCTGCAGCATCCCCAGCCAGCTGGCAGCCAGCTGGGATTCCTGTGGTGGGATTTCTCCAGTCTCTTGGGTGCAGATGAGACACATTTCCAAGCTTTCCTCCGCAAGCACAATGGCTGTGATCCCTTTTCCCTCCTCCTCTGGCCAGTGAGGAATCTGCCATTTCTGACTCCTAGGGCTGGTAATCACTGAGGACCACAGCAGAATCAGATCAGGCTGGAAAAGCTGGGATTCCTTGCTGACTTCTGTGTTTTTTCCAGGCAGATTGATGAGGTTTTAGGAGTGCTGTTGCAAACCCTTCCCTTTAAGACCAGGCAGGGCACGGGGGCATTGCCAGGGTCCTGCTGGGAGCTCTCCCACACCCACATGGGCTGGAGGTAAATCCAAAGCCACAGCTCTCCCACACCCACATGGACTGGAGGTAAATCCAAAGCCAGCCTGGAGCCCCAGGTCCCCTCATGTCTGGCTTTTATGCTTGCTTTAGGGTATTTTGCAGTGTGAGTGGGTAAATTCGCTTAATCCCTTGAAAGAAGAAGCCAGCCCCTCCTAAAGGCAACTGGAGTGGGATTAGAGGGGATCTTTGCAAAGGAGGTGCAGCCTGATGCTGCCATCCACCAGCTTTTCTTCTGCTATTTGTCCTCTGAGGGGCAGGGGGCTGGAGGGCCAGGCAGCTTCCCTAAATATTCCAGTATTCCTCTGGCTGGTGCACTCACCTCACACCAGGATATTCAACAGCTGCTGCATTTCAGGGCTTCAGAATGAAATGTGCTGCCTCCCACTGAAGCAACTCCATGCTGGCTCCCAAAGTGTAGCACTCCTGCTCTGAGATGCTCTTAGGATGGGGTTTTACTCCATCTCTGCCTCTGCAGAGGTGGAGGCAGTCTGGATGTGCCTCAGTTTCCCCTGCCCTGATCAGGGGTAATTGCTGCTTTTGTGGTTCAGCCCCAAATATGCAGCAAAGAGGGAAAGAGAAGGGGGGAAAATAATGTGGCAAACAGAGCAGGGATGGGCAGAGAGGAGGGCAGGCAGGCACACCAGCAGACTGGCAAGGTGTGCCCCTCTCCCCTGCCTTGCCCCCTATTTCCCTTGGCTGCCTCCCACATTTTTGTGAGGGAATTCTTGGCCCCGGCTTGACCCCAGAGGAGGAGGCTGGCAGGGCAGCCAGCAGCCCCTGGGCACCAAACCAGGCAGGGAGCTCACAGCTGGTGCTGGGGGGGAAAGGACAACCTGGGATGTTCTTACCAGTAGATTTTTAAAAGCTGGGCAGCCTTTACATCTAACCCTGAGTTTGCTTTCTTCCATCTGCCTGTGCTCCAGAATCTCAGCATTTCTTTCTTCTTTCTCCCCTCTGCAGAAATGCTGGCGTCCAGGGAGAAAGCAGGAAAAAAACCCAACCAAATCCAGCCCCAGGCTGGGCTGAGCATTGCTCCCCACGCCTTGGGGAGCAGGTTGGAGGGAGGCAGGTTGTGCTGGGATGCTCTGTGGGTGCTCCCTGCTGTCCCTCTCTTCTGGGTGGGTCCAGCAGCATTAAATCATTCTGTGCATACCACAATAATAGTGTCTGTGTAAGAGCAGTTGCACCCATCACAATAATAAGAATGAAAAATGAATGCCAGGCTTCAGCTTCTGAGTGGTTCCCATGGAAGGGAATGTAAGCAGAGACTTGGCAAGAGCCTGTATCAGAAAACTCACTCCTTCAGTGAGGGTAAAGACATCCACTTTGGTCCCCTTGATTTGTTTTTGTTTTTCCTGTCCCTTTGCCTGTGCTGTTTGCTGCTGTCAGGCAGTGCCTGGCTCAGGGCAGGGCTCTCCCAGACATGGTGATGCTGTGGCATGAGGGGTCTCAGAGCTGCTGTGTGGCAGACAGAAGTCATCCCTCCTCATTTTTAGGGGGAATTTGATACTGAGAGCAGAGGGAGCCCAGGATTGAAGCTGGGGGGAAAAGGGGTAGGAGGTTTGTGGGGCATCACCCTCCACAGTGCCTTGACATGAATGCAGTGCATGGGGCAGTGAAGGGAAACTCCACGACCCTCTCTGGTTCATACTGGTGTCCTCTCCCCCAGAGCAGGTCAGAGGCTGATTTTCCAGCTGTGTTTAGCAGACATCCTGCCAGCTCTCCCAGGATGCTGGCTGGAAAGGGCAGGGAAGCTCCTTGTGCCTGCAGGGCTGCAGTGCCTGGTGAGAAGGCAGGAACCAGCGTGTTTGCAGCCTTGGGCTCCTCCAGCCCAGCCCAAAACACTGCCCTACACCTGATCCCTATCCCCACATCCTCAGCCTCAGTGCTGGGAAGGAAACTCTGGAGAAGGCAGCGTTCCCTCCTGGGTGTGTGGAACCCTGGAGAAGGCAGAATTCCCTCCTGGGTGTGTGGAACCCTGGAGAAGGCAGAATTCCCTCCTGGGTGGATGGAACCCTGGAGAAGGCAGAATTCCCTCCTGGGTGTGTGGAACCCTGGAGAAGGCAGCATTCCCTCCTGGGTGGATGGAACCCTGGAGAAGGCAGAATTCCCTCCTGGGTGTGTGGAACCCTGGAGAAGGCAGCATTCCCTCCTGGGTGGATGGAACCCTGGAGAAGGCAGAATTCCCTCCTGGGTGTGTGGAACCCTGGAGAAGGCAGCATTCCCTCCTGGGTGGATGGAACCCTGGAGAAGGCAGAATTCCCTCCTGGGTGTGTGGAACCCTGGAGAAGGCAGCATTCCCTCCTGGGTGGATGGAACCCTGGAGAAGGCAGAATTCCCTCCTGGGTGTGTGGAACCCTGGAGAAGGCAGCATTCCCTCCTGGGTGGATGGAACCCTGGAGAAGGCAGAATTCCCTCCTGGGTGTGTGGAACCCTGGAGAAGGCAGCATTCCCTCCTGGGTGGATGGAACCCTGGAGAAGGCAGAATTCCCTCCTGGGTGTGTGGAACCCTGGAGAAGGCAGCGTTCTCTCCTGGGTGTGTGGAACTCTGGAGAAGGCAGCGTTCCCTCCTGGGTGTGTGGAACCCTGGAGAAGGCAGCATTCCCTCCTGGGTGTGTGGAACCCTGGAGAAGGCAGCATTCCCTCCTGGATGGATGGAACCCTGGAGAAGGCAGCATTCCCTCCTGGGTGGATGGAACCCTGGAGAAGGCAGCAGCATTCCCTCCTGGGTGGATGGAACCCTGGAGAAGACAGCATTCCCTCCTGGGTGGATGGTCAAGCCAGAGCCGGTTTGCAGAGGCAGAGAGAGGATAGGACCAGCAGGATTCAGCCCTTCCCCAGGCAGTTGTTGGCCAAAAGTGCTCAGCTGGCCTCTCCTGAGCCCTCAGGATCTGTAATTTGCTTTTGGCCATGGCTTCAAGCCCTTGGCTAAGCTGAGGCAGTGCAGGTGGATTGCTGCTCTCCCCAGAGTAGTCAGGGTCCATCTGAAACCCAACCCATTCCTGCATGGGTTGGGATGGGTATAAATAGACACCAGATGGTGGAACAAGTGAATTTGACCTTTTAATCTTCACTAAATAGCTGTTTGTTCAATTTGCTTTCCATCTTGCCTTTCCAGACACAGGGAAGGTGGACAGATGTTTTCCAAGTCCCTCTGTTCCTGCTGCTGAAAGAGGTTTTTGGCTGGAGGTACCTCTGAGGATGTGAGGGTTGGTGTCCTGGGGGCTTTGTGGTATGAACTGAGATCTCCCAGGTCAAATCTACTGCTGTGGACAGAAACCTCGAATGGGTCAGGAAAGGATGCAGATTTATTCCCTTGGAAATGAGGGATGATCCCATGATGAGCAGCTCCAGCGCAGAGCATCCTTCTAGATCTTCAGGGGCCTAGTTTTAAGAAGGCTTTGTGATATTTTTAGCAAGGTTCCCAGTGGACTTTCCCCACTTGTGGGTTACTCTTTGAGCCAGATCTTATGAGGTCTAAGGGGACCCATCACACTCGAGATAGCCCAGCTACTCCAAATGGCATAAAAATAGCAGGATGGCTTCTGAGGCAGTGTTGGAAACAAAAAAAATGTTTAATTAAAGGCAAAAATAACAAAACTCTTACAGAGAAAACCTGAGCTAGGGGCAAGAGGTTCTTGCTCCTGCTAAAACACCCCACAAAAGCAATTAATTCCTTTGTTTTCTTCTCTTTCTAGTGGATTGCTTAGGCGGGACTTCTTGGCCTCAGGCCAATCATCCAGCCCCAGGTCTGAGGTGAAGTCCCAAAGGTCCAATGAGGTGTCCCTGCCCCAAATTTGGGAGAGAAACTTCTGGGCTTTTTACCTTTTTGAGCAGACAACAAACAACCTGGTCACTCTGTGAACAGGGGCACATTCCTGCACCCCACAGGGTGAACAATTCCCCCAAGTTTCACGGAGCCACCACTTGTGGGGATCTCGCCTCAATTTCTTGCCTCCGCAGTGACTCCTCCGTGACACGAGTTGCATGCTCCGGGCTGGATGTGAGTCACGGCGTGGAGATCTGGCCAGTCTAAATAAACCAGTCTATTCCCTGCTCCCATCAGCCCTGCTGGGGCCTGCCCTTGGATAATGAGCCGGGGAGGACTTGGGATATGTCTTGTTGAAACAAAACATCTGTTTACATGGAGCCGCCAGTGGCGGGATAAAATGCGGCAGAATAATTTAAAATAGCCACAAGTGCCCTGGGCGAGAGGCTCTTGGTGCAGCAAATCTGCTGTATCTCACTCAACATCTCCCTCGTTTGCTAAGAAAACAGCATTTTGTGTCTCAGAAAATGGCACTGTCCTGGCAGTGCCGTGATGGATGAGCACACAGAGTCGGCTTTGCTGAGGAAATGTATTTTGGGTGAAACTTGGCCATCGCAGAGGGCTCCCATCAAGTCCTTCCAGTTTAATTAGGCTCTGAATTGAGACCGCAGGGTGTAATTTGTCTGGGGAGGAGAGAAGCCACTTTCTCTTTCCCAATACTGTATTGTGTAATAGCTGCATTTTTTACTCCTGACTCCGGGCCGTGAGCGATGCCAAGCAGAGGAGGAATTCTGATGCTCTGATAAGATGTTTACATCAGCCTAAACATCGCTGGCGCTTTTGACATATTAAGTAATCCCTGGTCATCACCAAGCCCGGGATGCTGCTGGGCAAAGTCTCGGCTGTCAAAGTGTTTTAGTCCCAGTTTGTCACTGAGAACGCTGGGTTCAAACCCTGTGACCTGCACAGGCAGAAGTTTTACTGGGTGGTTTTGCTCCAGCGAGGTGTGAGTGAGTTGGTTCCTGCCCTGGGGCAGCAACGGCAGGGTGAATGCTTTGGGAATATGCAGAGAACTCTCCAGAATGCTGAGGTTTTCCCCAAGGAATTTCTTCCTGAGGGATTTCTAGGTGCGAAGGGCTCATGGGAGAGGAGATACAGCATTTGGAGAAGGGGATGCAGGGCTTGTCCACCAGCACAAGGTGTAAAGCATCACATACAGGAAAGGCAGCACTGAGTCCATCACCCCATGGCCTGGATGTGATTGGCTTCATAAATGAGGCTGATTCTTTCTTTCCAAACAAAAACAATTGCCCCATAGCAGAGGTTTTACCCAGGCTCTGCCTGCCCATCTCTTCCCCCACAGAACCACGTGCTGACCCTGATGTCCATGGCAGCTCAGATCTACAAGCACCCCAGCCTGAGGAACTCCATCAGCCTGGTGGTGGTGAAGGTGCTGGTGGTGGAGGAGGCGGCCGAGGGCCCCGAGGTGTCCGACAACGGCGGGCTCACCCTGCGCAACTTCTGCAGCTGGCAGCAAAGGTTCAACCCCCCGAGCGACCGGCACCCCGAGCACTACGACACAGCCATCCTCCTCACCAGACAGGTCAGCACCCTGGGAACCCTGGTGCAGAAAGGAGAGGGCTCAAGGCAGCCGTGGAGGGGGAGAAGGGGGTTGATCGTGGAGGGCAGTGCCCCACCGTGCATAGAATGGAGCTTGCAGCAAAGCATGGGGGGTGGTTTCATTTGGGTGCAGACCTGTTGCAGTACAAGCTGACCTGTACTGAACATTAATTTGGCTGTGGGTAAGAAACCCAGCCCAGTTCCATAAGCCAGCCTCTGGGCTGGCTGACAGAGGTTTCACCCAATAACAACTCTCCTAAAATACAAGCATTTGAATGGTTCAGAATCTGGGAGGTGTAGAGGTTAGACCAATGGCTCTTCAGAGGCGGGAGCTTTGAATTGCTTGTAAAAGCAAGCCCCAACAATAAAACAGAGGTGTGCTAAGTCTCATACACGTGAACATCACGTCCTATCACAGGCCAGCAGTGGGTTGCTCACAGAGATGTTGGGGCTGAAGGTGGGGCCCCCTCCCCTGCTGACCGCTCCCCCTGCCTGGCTCCAACAGGATTTCTGCGGCCACCAGGGCTGCGACACGCTGGGAGTGGCAGATATCGGCACCATGTGCGACCGCAACAAGAGCTGCTCCGTGATCGAGGATGAGGGCCTGCAGGCAGCCTACACCCTGGCTCATGAACTGGGTAACACCTCCCTTCCCAAGGGGAAGTCTGCTTCTTCCAGTCCTGCTGCTGGGAGGGGTCATGGCACAGCCCAGCACCAGCATCTCCTGGCTGGGGACTACCCACTGAGCCTTGGGGAGCTTCTGGCACTGATAAAATTGGTTTGCACCAGCAGAAACACTCAAATTGGTGTGAATTGGTTTATTTGCACCAATTCAGGAAGCATTTCTTCACTGGAAGGGTTGTTGAGCATTGGAAGGGGCTGCCCAGGGAGGTGGTGGAGTCCCTATCCCTGGAGTTGTTCAAGAAATGCCTGGACATGGCACTCAGGCTGGGTGAAAAGGTGGGGATAGTCACAGGTTGGACTTGAGGATCCTGGAGGTCTTTTCCAACCCTTTTCTATGATTTACCTGTTGTGATGAGCTCAGGCATGGGATCAAGCACATCTCTGCCTTGGTTTGCCGTTCCTGCACTGACTAATTTTTGCTCAGAGAAGCTGTGGCTGCCCCATCCCTGGGAACATTCAAGGTCAGGTTGGACAGGGCATGGAGGAGCCTGCTCTAGTCGAAGGTGTCCCAGTCCATGACAGGGGTAGAATGAGATGAGCTTTAATTCCCTTCCATCCCAAACCATTCTGAGTTTCTAAAAACCTGGGCTGCTTTGCCCTGCACACAGTAGGCTGTACCACTGAGATAGAGCAAGCAACTTTTTATGCTTTCTGATTTATGGAAGCAAATAGCTTTGGCAGAAATAGGAGCTGCTGGATACCTTACAGATGCTCCCACACACCATGTGCTGAGGAGCAGGAGCTGGGCTGGGGAGCTCAGCTGTGCCATGCCCTCTGCTCCCCAGGCCACGTGCTCAGCATGCCCCACGACGACTCCAAGAACTGCGAGCGGCTCTTCGGGCCCCTTGGCCAGCACCACGTGATGGCTCCTCTCTTCATCCACCTGAACAAGACCCAGCCCTGGTCTCCTTGCAGTGCCATGTACCTCACCGAGTTCCTGGATGGAGGGCATGGTAAGGCTCGAGGCAGCTCCATCATCTCAAACCAGCCTTTCCTTAGCTCAGGCTCCTTGCCGTGCCTGGAGGGGGGTGCGGGGTGAAGGGGGAGTCAAACCAGCCCATGGGCAGAGCTGTGGGGTGCTCTGCTTGGTGCAATCAGTGGTGTCAAGCCCTGAAAGCTCCATCTCCAGCCTAACTCTGGAGCCTTGCCCAGGTGACTGCCTGCTGGATGCCCCGGCCGAGCCCGTGTCCCTGCCCGCCGAGCTGCCCGGCCGAAGAGCCCTGTACAGCCTGGACCAGCAGTGCCAGCAGATCTTTGGCAAGGACTTCCAGCACTGCCCCAACACCACGGAGGAGGACGTTTGCGCCCAGCTGTGGTGCAGGACGGGCAGTGGGGAGCCCCTGTGCCACACCAAGAATGGCAGCTTGCCCTGGGCTGATGGAACCCCCTGCAAAGCCGAGGGGCTGTGCTGGGACGGGCGCTGTGTGCAGCAGGATGCCCTGGAACCACAGGTAAGGGGACACCTGGGAATGGAGGTGTGGTGGCTGCACTCCAGGTGCAAAGCCTCCCTCTCACTCCCTCCACAGCTGGACAGGGAAGGGAAAAATAGAAAGGTCATGAGCTGAGGTAAGATTGTAAGAAATTACTCACCAATCGCCATCATGGGCAAAACAGGCTCAAGTTAGGGATTTTAATTGAATTTATTAGTAACAAAATCAGAATAATGAGAAGTAAAACTAGACCCTAAAAACATTTTTCCCCCACACCTCCCTCCTTCCCAGTTCTCCTTTCTCTCTCCAGTGGTGCAGGGAGGCAAGGAATGGGGGTTGTGGTCAGTTCATCATGGGTTGTTCTTGCTGCTGCTCAGGGAGAGGATTCAGAGTCCTGCCCCTGCTCCAGCATGGGGTCCTTCCCATGGGAGACAATTCTCCATTAATTTCTCCATGAGTCTTTCCCATGGACACATTCTCCACAACTGCTGCAACATGGGTCACTCTTCCCACAGGGTCAGTCCTTCCAGGACAGGCTGCAGTGTGGGTCTTCCACAGGGTCCCAAGTCCTTCCAGCAGACCTGCTCCAGCATGGGTTGCTCTCTGCACAAGTCCTGCCAAGATCCTGCACCAGCTCAGGTTGCCCACAGGGTCACAGCCTCCTCCAGGCATCCCCGTGCTTTGCCCTGGGTTCCTCCATGGGCTGCAGGTGGATCCCTGCACCCCCCATGTCCTCCACAGGCTGCAGGGGCAAAACTGCCTGAGCATGGTCTTCCCCACAGAATTTTGGGGGAATCTCAGCTCCGGTACCTGAGGAATCCTTGCCTTTCCTCCTGCACTGCCCTGGGTATCTGCAGAGCTGTTTGTCTTACATTCTCACTCCTCTCTTCTCTGTACCCAATTACATCTGCCTAATAACTTTTTTTCCTTCTTCTTAAATACATTATCCCCAAGGTCAACACCATCTGTGCTGGGCTGAGCCTTGGCCAGTGGTGAGTCCATCCTGGAGCTGGTGTTGGCTCTGCTGGACACGGGGGGAAGCTTCTGGCAGCTGGTCACAGAAGCCACCCCTATAGCCCCCCCCACAAACCCAATACAGCTGGGCTGGGGCTTGACCCTTTGGGATTCCCAAATCTCTGACCCCACCCCTGCCATCTCTTTGACTGGCTTTGGATTGGGCTGATTTATTTCTGGATGTGTCTCCTTCGTTAATATTTATTACTGGCAAGTCCAGCTCATAGACAAAGGTCTGCTACTGAGCCGTGGGCTGGTCTGAACCAAAACAAGCTGTGCAGATCTGCAATTAAATCATGACTCTTTGCCCTGCTGGGGAAATTAGCAGCGGTTTCAGAGTCAGTCAGCAAAGTACTCAAAGCCCAGCTTAACTTGAGGCATGTGAACAGACCGGTGGAAGTCAGTGTTAACTCTGTGTGAAGTGTGTGCCAAAGCGCTTTTCTGGCTCAGGGCTGGGGGGAGATTTCAGCGTTGCTGCAGCCCTGAGCTCGCCCTGGGAGGGAGCAGCTGGGGACGGGCAGGCTCAGGGTGCTTCAGCAGCTCCTCCCGGGCTCTTGCAGGCAGCGCTGGACGGCGGCTGGGGCGCCTGGAGCGCGTGGGGCTCCTGCTCCCGCAGCTGCGGCGGGGGCATCCAGTTCTCGCACCGCCACTGCGACAGCCCCCGGCCCCGGCACGGCGGCAGCTACTGCGAGGGCCAGAGGACCAGGTACCAGTCCTGCCACACCGAGGAGTGCCCGCCCGACGGTAAGGATGGCAGTGCCCAAATGCTCCCACTCCTGCTCCTCCAGAACGTGTTACAGGGATTGCTCTGCTCTCCCTTGGATATTTGTATCTAGGGGGAGCAGCAGCTTCTGCTGGGGGCTTTGACCTTCTGTGGCTGATGGAAGGAGTGTGGGATCCCTCCTTCACGACATTCCTCCTCTGTTTGTATGCTCACCTCACGCTCTCACTATCCTTAGCTCAATCCCACATCTCTGTGATGGCCAGGGACAGCAGCTCCTGCCAGCTTCCCATGGATTTTGGGCCATGTTTCACCTTTCCTTCCAGGAAAAAGCTTTCGGGAGCAGCAGTGTGAGAAGTACAACAGCTACAACTTCACTGACCTGGAAGGGAATCACTTGGAGTGGGTTCCTAAGTATGCTGGAGTGTCCCCCCGAGACAGATGCAAACTCTTCTGCCGAGCCCGAGGGAGGAGCGAATTCAAAGTCTTTGAGGCCAAAGTAAGATTCCTGGTGATGGGAATCACCAAAGATTCCTGGTGATGGGAATCACC
>VWZV01004524.1:113664-161164 GCA_013397155.1 Irena cyanogastra
CCCTCCCCCGGGTTTCCCGCGCGCCGCCTGAGGGGGAGGCGGCGGCCTCCGCCCCCCCCGACAATATCCCGCTCATCCCGGTCATCCCGCTCGTCCCGCCGCCTCCCGGCCCCGCCGTCATGGCCCCCCGATAGCGGCCCGGCCTCACCGACCGCCCGCAGGTAACCGGGGAGCGCGGCCGGGCCTGGAGCGGGAGGGGGCCGNAAAAACAACAAATCCAAACCAAGAAAAAGCCACGCCATAAAACCATCCACGGAGGAAAGGGCTGCATTCATCCTGTTGGATTAAAGCTGTGTTTACCCAAATTAGGGCAGATTCAGACCAAATTATCAGGGTGGATTAATTAGAGACTCATTAAAGTTGATCGGGATTGGGTGGTTTGTGACGTTTTGGGAGCTGGGGTATCCAGCAGAGGGAGGGCAGAATGCAAGGGCCTGACATCCCGCGGCTGGAGGATGCACGAGCAGAGCATCCCGGTGTCCGGGACACCACGGGCTGGGGGTGCAGGAGAACGGGAGCAGAGGTGCCCGGGGGATGCAGGGCTGGAGCACCCCGGTGCCCGGGAGATGCAGGAGCAGAGCATCCCGGTGCCCGGGGGATGCAGGGCTGGAACATTCTGGTGCCCGGGAGATGCAGGAGCAGAGCATCCCGGTACCCGGGAGATGCAGGGCTGGAGCATCCCGGTGCCCGGGAGATGCAGGAGCAGAGCATCCCGGTGCCCGGGGGATGCAGGGCTGGAGCACCCCGGTGCCCCGGGGCAGCCCGTGCTCGGGGGGCGGGATGTGCAGCCGGGGGGATAGACCCCCCCCAGTCCCCGCTGGTTGCCTGTCCCGGTGCCCCTCGCTCCCCGGGGCTCCTCGCTCCCCGGGGCTCCTCGTTTCCCGGGGCCCAGCTCCGGAAGTGGGAAAGCGGGGGTCACTGGAGCCCTGTTCTCTGCCCGGGTCCGGGACACCAGCGCTCCGTCCCCTCTCCGGTGGGGCGCTCCAGGCCCTGTTCAGCCTGCGCCGGGCGGCACTCAGACCCAGCTACCCCACTGGGGAGTACTGGGGCCCCGTTTACCCCTGCAGGGAACACCAGAACCCCGCTACCCTCCGCTGGGTTCACCAGAACCCCGTTGGGGTCACTGGGCCCCGCTCGCCCGGCATTCCCGCGGCCGGTGCCGCTCTCTCCCCGCGGGGTGCCGGCTCCGCTCGCCGCCGCCGGGCGCTCGGTGCGCACGCGCGGGGCCCCNGCCCCTCGGGGGCGGGGGGCGGGAGGGATCTGGCTCCGGCCCCTCTCCCTCCCTTTCAGACCCGTCCCGGCCCTTCCCGTCCCGTCCCTGCCCCCGTGTTTCCCGTCCGTGCCCCGCGGCCCCGGGGCTGCGCTCACCCCCCCGGGGGATCCCATTGCGCGATGCACAGCCGGTGTGTCCCCCTCCCGCGGGGCCGTGTCAGCCCTGCGCCTCACCGAGGGTTCCCGGGGCGGGGGGTGTCTCCTGTGCCGGTGTTTGAGGGTGTCACCTTTCTGCGGGGGTGTCCCTTGTCCCTTTTGCTGGTGTTTGGGGGTGTCACCTCCCTCTGGGATGTCCCTTGCGTTCCGTTGTTTAGGGGTGTCCCCGTTCGGGGGGTGTCCCCTGTGCCGGTGTTCACCCTTCCGGGGGTGTCCCCTGCCCCGAGGGGGCCGCAGGGGCTGCCGGAGCCTGCGGGTGCACACGCAAACCCGGAGTTCCAAGGGGTGTGGGGGGGAAGTTGTGTTGTTTCCTGCATCCCAACGGGATACCTGCTGCCTCCAGTGCCGGCTTACGGGAGGAAGTAGAGGGATTCCCACTATCTGTGAGGCAGAGCTTCTGTCCCTTTGTTGTTGTTTGTTTTTTTTCCTACAACAGCCCCTTCTGCACATTCCTTAGTGTCCATCTGCCAGGGTCTGCTGTGCTGCCTCTGTGTCCACGCACCGTGAGGGTGTCACTGTGCTCATCTGCCAAGAGCTGCTTCGTGCTTTTCTGCTCTCCTTCCATCTCTCCAGAGTCATTTTCCTATATAAACATAATCAGCAGATTCTGGGAGGGTATAATCTGCTTCTTGCTTGCCACAAGCCTGTTGTCTCCTTTAACACACGCAGGGTACTGGTGTCCCCCAAAATCTGCTGTAGCTGTTCTGTGCACACCTGGAATGAACTCTGTGCCTGACCAGCACAGCCTGTTAAATCCCACACCTCAGGGGGCTCCTGCCTGTCTGCAAAGAGCTGCTGAGGTTTCCCCACCCACGAAGACACATCCTCCTTCAAAGCCTGAGGGATGACTCCTCCAGCCCATCTCCTGTGCTGTGAGCCTGTTGTGCCCACCGCTGAGGGATGTGTGTCTCCTCATCCACCCTCACCAGGGTTATCCTGATTTCCTGCCAAGGGATCCAAGTGCATCCTGCACTGAGTGTGTTTGCACCCCTCAGGGAAGGTGCAGGCCAGCAGCCTTGCTGCAGGCAGGCATTTCTCATGCATGCCTTGCTGCAGGCAGGCATTTCTCATGCATGCCTTGCTACAGGCAGGCATTTCTCATGCATCTGGAGCTTTCCACTCACACCTTGGGCACTCCCACAGATGCCCAGTGCCAGCTGTTCCCGTGCTTGCTTCCATCACCTCCCTGCTGCACATGCCAGAGAGGTCAGCCCTGTACCCATCTCTAATCTCTTCTTGCCTGTTACATCTTCCATGGCTGACATTTCCCCCCTTTTCCTTCCTGAGCACTGCTGATCCTGCAATGGGAGGCTTCAGGTTAAGCCTACCTTGGGTTTTGCTTTGACTTTTGGGGTTTCCTTTGTTGAGCAGTCCAGCAGAGTAAAATCAAGTACTCTGTGTACTTCCTAGGTATCAGCACATTCCATGAGTCTAAAATACTGGAATTTTCTCTTTTTCTGGTCATATACATAATTGATCCACTCCAGGATTTTTTCCTGAGACCTTAGAGCCCCTTCCAGTGCCTGAAGAGTTTCCAGGCAAGCAGGAGGGTGACTTTTGACAAGGTCATGCAGTGACAGGACAAGGGGGAATGGCTTCAAATGACAGAGGGAAGGGTTAGACAGGATATTGAGAAGGAATTCTTCCCTGTGAGGGTGGTGAGGCCCTGGCACAGGGTGCTCAGAGAAGCTGTGGCTGTCCCTGGATCCCTGGGACCATTCCAGGCCAGGTTGGACAGGGCTTGGAGCAGCCTGGGCTGGTGGAAGGTGCCCCTGCCCAGGGCAGGGGAGTTGGACATGATCTTTAAGGTCCCTTCCAACCCAAACCATTTCGTGATGTTTCTGAATCATTTCTGTCCTCAACTGATACTCTGGGTTTGCCATGCCCCCATGGGGAGTTTCTCAGTTTTCCTAGTTACACGTTTGCCCCTGCTTTCTTTCTGTGCTTCTTCCTGATACAAGGCTTTTCCTTTCCCTTTTTGAAATTTTTATTTTATTTTTTCTTGGAGTGTATCCACCAGGTATCCACATGGCAGCTCTTGCTGAGGTAGAGGTCGCCCAGTTCACTCCTGAGCTGATCCCTGGCTCTGAGCTGGACGTTTCCATAGATGAGGTGATGGTTATTTGTCACACGCAGGACACACCTGTGGCATGGCTCTGTGGACCCTGCAAGGTGATGCTGAGTGGGAATGAGTCCTGTACAGGCAGGTCACAGAGCAGCATCCAGGAGTCTTTCAGGGAATTGGGAGTGCAATGTGCTTTTCTTCTGCCCTCAAGCAGATGTCTACACTGACACAGATCCAGAGTGTGATGAGCCTGGAGACCTTACCTGGGTTTAAGTGCAGCTATTGAAGGAGGTGGAGCTGAACCTGGGAGCTCAGACACAGCTCTCCCGGTGTAAATGCCTCCATTGATGTCCAACTGTTTATTCCAGGAACCAGTTACAATGCTCTAAGTGCCTCTCCCTTGGGACTACTTCTATTTAAACAGCTGGTTTTAATCCAAAGCTTTAATTGGTGCTAACACTCCAAGCAGTCTCTTTCTATGGGAAGGGAATTTCCAGCCCCACTTTAGTCTCCCCAGGTGGATGATGCATGGATGCTGAGGGAGGATCATGCTTGGGAGGTTTTGCCCTGGTTTTGTTTTCAGGGTGAGACAATTCCTGCCTCTCTGACTGTGAGGTTTGGAGGGGAGAGACTGTCCTTAATGTATTCTCTCTGCAGTACGTAAGAGGAGTAGTCAGAGAGTGAAACTGAATCCTTGCCATGTTTGTTGCAACAGGAGGTTAATCATAAACTCTGGCACTTTCCAAAGGGGTGCTTTCATTCTGCAGTGTCGGTGGAGAATTGTGCTGCTCAGAGGGTCTGCTTAGCTCTTTGCCAAGAGGATCAAAAGCAGAACAGCTTCCCCCTGTCTGAGGCTGAGCAACCACACAGACATTGGTTTTGGTTATGTCCCCTGACATGCTCAGGAAGGAGATTTTATACCTTTATGGCCTTTTTTTGGATGGATGTGTGGTGTTTGTGCCTGGTGAGGTGTTTGTGTGGCCAGCATTAAGTCTTGGGTCCTTCACACTTGTGTGGGGTATTTCACATCTATATTTCACTGGCCTCATCCATTGTATCTGCTCAACTTGTTTTTCAGTGAGCTTTGAGAACATCTGAGTATATTCCTAGGAGAACATCTGGTGATATATGTAGCTTCACTCCTTTTAGGAACTGTAATCCACTAGCTTAAGAAAAAGAAAATCAACCTGTGACAAAGCAGTGGTGCTTTTGCTGGCATGTGACAAGGAAGGAGATGTCCCCTGACGTAGAAGGGATTGTCTGTTGACATTCTTCTCCCTCTCCCAGTTATAAGTAGGTTATCCCTGCTCAAATTATGCAACTGTGCAGACAGCCAGACTTCAGGAATTCCAAATACTTCAATGTGTCAAGTGCTGACTTCTAAATTAAATGCCACGGTTGCAGAGCGTGTTCACAGTCTGTCGCTCGAAATACGACATCAATCTTGGAATCGCGTGTGGCTGAGAAGGGGCAGCAGCTTAATTGCTTGTTTCTTCCAAGAAGTGTTGTGTGAGGGTGCAGGAGCCAAAGCGGGTGGGAGATGTGCCTCTACCTGTGACACTGTTTCCATATGGAAGTCAGCAGTTACAAGCAGAGAAAAACCTACTGAAAACATTGATTTATGTAACAAATTGAAATGATTCTTTCTCTGGCCACGGCTGTTGCCTCAAAGATGCAGTTCCAGCATCTAGATCTAATTAAATAGTTGTGTGCTTACTGCTAAGTAAACATGGGAGTCCATCACTCTCCTTGCCTTGGAGAGCAAATTGATTCTTCTAATGGTTTCGCTGGATGAAAGGAGGTGTCCAGGACTGCTTTGTGCAAGGTGCTGAAATGAAATGGTGGTGGTAGGAAATGAGCTGCAGACCTGATAAAATGGGGTGACAGGAAATGTAAATGCTCAGCATTTCATTCAATTCTTACATTCCATTTAATAAAGTTAAGGAAGTGACTTAAACTGTGCATTATTTGTAAATAGTGTGTTCTTAATGCGTTCCGCTTTAGAGCTGGGGAAATAATGATTTCACTTGAGCAGATGTATCAGAGTATGTGAACAATAGGATAATAAGTGCTGCAAAAAGAGTGTTGGGCTCAGCATGTGGTCTGTGACAGTGGCCAGGAGAAAATCATTAGAGGAGAGTGGAGCAGCAACCCCAGGCAGCTCAGTCATCATCCCCAGCCCCTGGTGGTGAAGGGTTTTGGGGTGGCCTCAGCAAGGGGTCTGAGCTGGCGGTGCCTGTTGGACCTGTCCTTGAGGGAATTGCCTAAACATTTCCAACAGTTTATACCTGGAGCTTCCACAGAATACCCTGTGATGAATCCCTCAACTTGTACAAAAATAATACCTGGCTTCTGGGGTTTTTTGTTTATTTTTAAACTGTAATCTCAATGAGTCCCTCCTACTTTTTGTAGTATGAGAAAGAATAAAGAATGTTTTTTGCATCAGCACCTCATTTGTGATTTTACAGGTCTCAGTGTTCTCAGTTTTCTCTCTTTGGGTTCTTTTCCTTTTCCCAGCTGCATTGTCCCAGTCTGTTTAGTACATCTGTCTGCAGAGGCAGCTCTACATCACTTTGGGTTCTTTTTTCTTTGAGCTCTGCTATTGTTCTGAGGTGATTTGGCCACAACATTTGTTTGCTTGCTTTACCAAAGATTGAATAAAGGGAGATGTGCTTTCTAATAAAGGGATACTTTGTAGCTCCTCTGTGATAATATTACAAACATTTACTATGTGTAATGTTTTATATTCAAAGTGCAAATGAACACAGTAATCATAGTGAGAGATATTGTAGTGGAAATACAGATACTGAAGAAGATCTTAGTTTATAAATACAGCTACAGATGGCCGTTGATACGGCATTTTGTATTTAGATATTACCAAGAGAGCATTATGGAAAAAACTACAGTTGTGGTGGATACTTGCCAGAGTTAAGTTGGAAGGCATTGGAAGCATGAAGATGCCATGTCCTGTGGAGGCCTAAGAGTCCCAGAAATTACTCGTGGGTTTGGGAATAACTGGTGGGTTAAGGGACACACTGCTCCTGTGTTAGGGACAGATATTGACAGTGTTGAAGCCCTGTGCTCTGACAGTTCCTGCAGTTTTCTTTCAGCATCTTGTTTTGATTTTTTTAAGTGGATAAATACGCTTGTTTTGAAGTACCTACTGTGAGAAGCTTCTGTAAAATGTTAGTAAATATGCTGGAGGTTTAAAAAAACCCCACAAAACTCTCCTTACGCCCTGCAGGAACCATGGATATGGTTCTGCCAGGCCAGCTTTGGCCATACAAGGGCAGACAGCTCCAGCCTGTGGAGTTGCTGCTCACCTGATAACGTGATTTGTGGCTAAATACAAGGACTTTTAGGTTTTGGAGCCAAGATGAACTCCTTTTAGGCATTTATCTGCATAAATGAGTCATTAGGAAAATAAAGGTACACGTAGTGCTGAAAGGGTGGTGACACAACCACATTCCTGCCTTGCTTGAACTTGTTGAGGATTCTTTCTAGCTGCTTCCGTTGGGAAGGTGGCTGTTGTTGCTGTGTCTGTGACACTCTGGCTGCCTGGCAGCAGTCCATGCTGTCTGCATCAGCAGTGCTGCTCTCCTCCTCGGATCACACGGGGTGTGAGACTTTGCCTTGATCTCTCCCTTCTGCTTTTTACTGAGCTTTTTCTTCAGTGTTGCTTCCAGCACTTGGGGGTGTTTATGGGGCTGCTGTGCTTCAGGGAGAGTTCAGATATGCATTGCCCTTCAGAAAAAATCATTTATTGTAGTTAATGTGGATTTCATTAGGGTGTAATGCTTCCTGGAATAAAAGTGAGAGAGAAAAGCTGTCATTTTGTGTAATAAACCTGAATATTTCAAACAATCAGTCAGTTGACAGGTAAGCTTTGTGCTGAACTAGTAAAAAACTAGCACTTAGCCAAATTTGGTTGTGACAGACCTACTGGTTGTGCTATGCCTTGCAGTCTCTTATTTCTGCCAAATGAGGAGACAAGGGAGTGGTTTCCAGGGACAGGAGGGAGCACAGTGAGGTGGGAGGCATGGTTTGGGGGATAGTGGAGAGGAGGGACTCTGCACTCTGGTAGCTTTTGGTGTAATGCGCCCTGATTTTGCCTTGGAGGAAAGGCAAAAAATGATGTGTGGAGACCAACAGATAGGCGAGTTTTGTTATACTTGTCTTCTTGACTCTTTCAGGGATCAAGAGAAGTAGTGCTACCTAGAAAATCTTGAGCCATACTGCTTTGCTGTGCCATTTTTTGTGGTATTTCTTCCATATGCCATCACCAGAAAGGGCTTGGAGATTTTTGCTTTTGTGCCTAATTTGAGAGGCTGGCTTGAGTCGTCTTCATGCATATTTTTCCTGACTTCTTGTTGGTATGCTTGCAGAGCTTCTGAAAGTGAAGGCTCAAATGCTGTGGGTAGCCATGGTAAAACAAGAAAAAATAGCTTTCTGGAATTAGTTTAAATTAGCAGGTTGCTGCAGTTGCTGCCACGTGCAAATGAAAGTAATATATGGACATTTTTTGGCAATTTGCAGTACTTAGAAGAATTTAATATTCAATTGAGGGTTTTTGTACTGCCGTTAAAGGCCAAAGACTATAAAACTGCAGCCTCACTTTTTATTACACAGAGTGGGACATGGTCATCTAACAGCTTCTCTACACTAAGAAATTTGGGAAAAACTTAAACCTGAATTTGCATGAAGCAAAAGTATAAAAAAGTAACTGAGATCCCATAAAAATTATGCATGAACAGTGCCATGGAAAGCGTGGTTAAATTTGAATGTGTGCCTTAGGGCTGTAACACATCAGCCCATTCACTATAAGCTGATTACATTCTGAGGTGCTTCCCTGCATAAGGATATGATGAGGACTCCATTCACTTGTTGCTTTTATTCTACCAAAAAAACCCCAAAAAGTCGAAATAGTGGAGATTTGTTTTGTATGTTGATGGCACATTTAGTAGTTTGATCATGTTTTTTGGGGAATTGGTGAAAACTGAAAGTACAGGTTGCTGTGAAATATCCCAAAACACTCTGTCTAGTGAAGTTCACACATTAATTTTTATTATAAGAATGAAGGTAATTCAGTGTGGAACAAGACCTTTTCACAGTTACTGCCCATATTGTTAAACAAGCCTCAGTTTTAAGTGCTGTCAGAAAATTGCTTTTATTTGTTGTAAGGAATGCTAACTTGAGATTCCTACAATGCAAAGTTTAAAACACCAAAGGCTGGGGAAGGTGGCATTTATCTGGTTTGTTTTTTCAACCATGTGAAAGCTATGTTAGGCACATAAACTTTCCGCACTACACTGCAGCTTCAAAAAAGCAACAAGTTAAATCTGGGTCCTTTGAAGTAGTGAATGGTAACATTCTGTTCTCCAGAAGTGATGACTTCAAATGATCACACCAAAACTCAAAGAACTGTCATGGCTGAGGAAAACAAGACAATTCTCCCCAGATAAATCTTATTTCAGAGTATCACTGTTGCTTGAAACATGGGTTTTGTTGGAGCCAGCAAACTTCAGTTATGTAGAAGGGCAGAGAGTCTTAAAAAAGGACATAGATCTTCTTTCTCTGTCTATAAATGATCTCAGGAAACATCTTGCTGTTGCAGAAAAACAGTCTGTGGCGTCAGATCAGTTTACATACAGCAGGCACTACTGTCCTGCCCTAATTATTGTAATCTCTGCTTTTAATTAGATGCTGAGATTAAGAGCTGTTGTGCTGCTCAGTGCCCTCGATGTGTTCTCTGTCAGTCCTGGCTGCTCCTGTGTCCCTGCTGAAACATTGCCTGGGAAGGAAGATGCTCTGAGAAGGTCTAAGCACAGTTTGCTTTACAGACATGTTAAGGGGCAGCTGCATAGAGAAGAAAAATACACCAAAACCCCCTTCTTGAGACTCTTTCAGGAGGTTAAAATAGATACTGACAAATACCTGGCAAGAAATTAGGCATTGCAGTAGGCTGGTGTTCTGTGTGCCTTTAACTTAGCTGTTAATTTAATTTAACAATGTGGAGATCTTACTCCAAAGTCACTTTTAATTCATTAGCTTCCAGTTCACAGCTCAAGTCCATTCTAGCTCCCTCATGTATCAGGTCAAATGTTAAATTCATACTGTTAGATTTCCCATGAATTTTGTTCTGTTCCTGGGACTCCAGTTCTCAGTCATTTGTTTTTGTGTGTTGTGCTGACGATACACCTTAACCTTTTGATCAGCATTTTCTGAGCCAGTGTCTTGGAGATCTTTGCTGCAATAAGTTCTTATGGCACTCCATCGATGAATTCTTTAATCTGTTATCCAAGTACATGAATTTCTTTCAGCCGGCTCTTTACCTTCAGTGTGACTGTTCATCTCTGTGTTTTCACTAACAGCTCTATTTGTCATGTTAGTCAAACATTTAATGAAGTTCTCTTCATAGCTGCCGTTTCCTCTTTCTCTGAAAAATACATTATCAATTCAGCTTGAGACACTTTAACTTCAGTAAACACAGGTGGTATCCCAATTTCTGTTTGTTTTCTTATTCTTCATTTTTTTTTGTCAATTTGTTTTCATTTGGCTGGATTTGTGCACTTGTATACAAACACCTGCAATCATGTATCTTTGAGAGATGAAAACATCTCTATATTTTTTAATAATTAGACCTTGTACACTAAATATTTGAGAGATGAAATTATCATAGTGCTAATGTTGCCAAGCTTATTTGCAGGTGTGCACCACAAAATGAGACAATCTTTGAACAGTCCTGCCTCTTCTCCTGGTATGCTGACACCTTTTCCCTGAGAATTAAAGTATCACTATTTAATCACAGCAGCGCCTAATGGAAACACTTTTAGACTGGCTTCTAATGAAAGGAGTGGTAGCATGTTTTACACACCTACAACATGACATTTAATCTGCAAGTTTTATCTGGGCCAGGAGTTGTAGCTATGCTTTAATCTTGCTGCATTAATCCAGCACACTCAGTGCCCACGTTCAGAGCTCCAGGTCGGCTCTCAGCGATTCCCAAGCATTTGGATCACAAGCTGTTGCCAGCTCGCAGCTTTTCCCATCAGTCAGGAGGGTCTGTGCTCAGCCACGGACATTTACAGAGCCATGCAGATGAATTTCCATTGCCCTGAAGCCAACGGGAGCATTTAGCAGTTGAAACTTCACTATGGACAGCTTAACTTCCAGCCCTGTGACATTTCTGCGGTTAATGATGTCCCCATTTATCTGTGTGTTGGTTTGCCACTCTAGACATGCTTCATGGCAGCTGTGAGTCCATCAGCTGCAGAGACCACAACTCTCATCTGCCTGAGACATAACTGATGTGCAATTCCTGCCATAAAAATTAAAAAGAGAGAATTGAAGTAGAATTAAACTCTCCTGCCAATTTGAGATCAGTCAGGAGAAAGTCTTGCAGGCCCCTTCCTGTAGGCCATTTAGAAGGGTTGATAAGGGATGGGAATAAATCTAGAAGTGTCACTTTCATGAGGAAATGACAAGCCAGAGCTGCATGAGAGTCTGCTGCAAGTATGTGGCTGCTGCTGAAGTTAATGAATGTGGCCTTGGTATCTGTAATTATTATAGTCAGGCAGATGAGTGCTTCATTCTGCCAGATGGGAGAGTTCCACTCTGAGTTCCAGGGCATGCCTGGGGGTTTCAAACAGATATACTCTGCAAAAACACCCTGGGAGCTGCATCAGCCCAAATAGGTGAGTTCTGTGCCTTGTTCTGTTCCATCACTGGGAAGTTTTGGAAGGTTTGTGGAATCCCTTTGAGCAGCAGGTTTGGCTTGGTTTGGGTGCACACATTTCTATCCTGTGCAGTGTGCTGGGCTCTCCTCTGCAGGCTGTAATTCTGCTCCTATCAGCCCGCACAGGCTCTCCTTAATATCTGCTCTCACACTGTCAGAGCACAACTCCTGAGTTTTTACATCCAACTTCTTAATTCCCATGCAAATGACAAGTCAGGAAAACAGACAAAAATCCCTGAGACGCATTGTGTTTCGCCTTAAATGTAGAAACAACAACTCCTGAAAAATAGTGATGGTTTAACTAATGGCTTTCAGCTTTTTCTTTCCTGTGACCTCACAGTACAGGAGCAACAGCTCTGTGATATGTTTTGTGTTGGTTTTAATACTCTAAAATAAAAGTAGTAGACACATATATACCTCTTTTCCACCACAGTAGATGTATTGGGGGTTTTTCTGACTTTGATATGCTCGGGCAGTCTTGTGGCATGAGGAAGACTTTGGTCATCTCACTTTGGAAACTATAAACCTTGGAGTTTTATAGTTTTGAATGAGGCCAACTGAGATATTTGGAATTAAGCAAATGTTTCTGATTCGTTCTTGGCCTTGCTGTTCTTTAACAGCAGTCATTGTGCTTGAGATCCATGGTGTAAAAATTAAAAAAAATATCTGCAAAACCACAGAGGAACAGGAAGTACATGCTGAGGTGTTGGTTGTCCATCATTTGGCAAGGGAAGTTAAAATCAAGTACCAGGGAGGTGTAGAAGTGCATTGCAAGGATGGTGCAATGTCTGATCATATCTCACACCTTGCTGCTGGTAAGAATTTAAAAAGAATGCCAAAGTAGGAGGATTTTTTTTTTCTCTCTTGCATAGGAATATGCATTGAGGAGTTAATTAGATAAACTTTTTTCAGAAAGCTATCCGTGATGAAGGCATTGTTGCCAAAAGCAGAGGCTGGTTTTGAGTGATAAATTGCAGGGGTGATAAGTGGCTGGGAGCCTTGGCACCTTCAAGAGGAGGGATGTCAGCTCCTGGATTCAACACAGCAGAAGTTCCACTCATGCAAACCAGTCTAAGATAATCTGTGCTCTTCTGCTTGGGGAAAGTCTGTTGGTACTGTTCCCTTAAAATGTGTATGTAAATGTTTTCTAATTTTATCCTTTCAGAAGTGTTCTGTTGCAGCTGACATCCCATCTCCACTTACAATAAAACCATTTTGTAGAGCAAATTGATGGGTTTGGCACCCCACTACTTGTCTCAATGCCTTCACCAGCCCTGAGAATTAAAATGCACCTACTAGATTTGCATCATGCAAATGCATTTTTCCATGATCTGAGTCAGTTTTTTCCTATCCCCATGAAAGATTAATGTTTTTGATAGCAGTGACAGTGTGAGTCAGAGCTATAACTGTGAGCTGGGGCTTTGCCATGGCCGCACACATCTGCTTTCTTCTTGTGGCAGGGTACAGTCAAAGCTTTTGTTTTCTGTTATTACAGGGGTTAATTTGGGGGAAACTGAAGAGATCTGTTAGGAATAGGAAACATGTATTTCATGGACACTCTGGGCCTGCCTTTCTCCTGAGTAATTATTTTGGAAGAGGAGCTGTTGGATGCTTTTCACCTTGTCCTTTGCAGATGAACACTGTTCCTTGTCTGTTGGAAGACTTACAGTAAAGAAATATTGTGTGCTTTTGTCCTTACCTCTTTCCTGCCCTGAAGAGGTTTCCCTTGGTTGCTACCGAAAACGGTGGTGGGCCCTGTCACAGCTCAGGATTTCCAGATGTGCAAATCTTTTCAGCAATTTTTTGTGAATAGTTGCAGCTTTGATGTGTTGACTTTGAAACCTCAGCTGTTACAGCACTCATGAGAAACTTACCTGAATGTTTACAAAACCGTTTAAAATTGGGGAATGAGAGTAGCTTATTGTGCAGTTTCTGGGAGTGATGAACATTCAGAGCCTCTGATAATTATGTAGGTTATTTACATTGACCTGGATCGGTTTGAACCATGGCTGCTTCCTGGTAGTGTTTTAGTCTCCCTCCATGGAGCTGAAGTCTGGTTCTGGAGTACTGCCTGCCACCCTTCAGCAGCAGCTTCTGGTGGGCTACACCTAAAATTTAGGAAGATCTAAATTCTAGAATTTGGAAAGTCTCTTTGCAAGGAGTTTGTCAGATGAAGAGGTGGCTGTTTATGAACCAATTTGCCACTGTAGCATCCTTGGAAAGTAAAAATAAATAAATAAGTTAAGAATTAAGTGTGTAACAAAGAAACAGGCTGGAGGATGAGTACAGAGCACCCAACAAATGCTCTCTGTGAGCAACACTAATGGTCATGAAGTCAGTGGCCTCAGCAGCTGTGGCACATGAACTTGTCAACAGTGGTGTGCCAAAACCCCAGTCTTTACAAAATACGTGGTCTTGTGAAGTGCAGTATTTTTGGAGTATGTTGGGAGAGCACAACACACTCTTTATATGCCTTCTGTTGTGAAGGGGAGTATTAACTGCTAACAATAAATAAATAGGTGGGTTGTAGTATTTCAGCTTTCAGTTTATTAGGTGAAATTGCTCTTCCATTCCAGCTCCCAAGTGGAGTTCTCTGGAGTTCCTTACTTGTCATCAGCCACTCTTGGCTGGGCAGACAGAGATCTTCCCAGGGGACTGCTCGATGTGCAGCTTGAGCCCTGGCCAAGAACAAAACACCTCTAAACCTTTTAAAACAGAACATGCCTGAAAATTGTCCTCTTCTGAGAAGCTGGGAGGAAAGGGACATGGGCAGTATCAGTGTCCTGGGATAGTTCAGTGAAATGGTTTGGAGAGTCAGAGTCTGGTTCCTGAACTGAGAGGCCAAGGACTGAGTCAGGCCCAGCCCCAAGTGCTCCCAGTTTTTTGCAGGCTGTAGCATCACCTCACCCCCAGTACAGGCTGGAGCTTGGCATCTCTTTAAGGTTTAACATAACTCTGTTTATGCAGTAGCTCCTTAACACTGGCTTCTTTGTGCACTTACATTTTGCAATCTGCTGTCCTGGAGGAAATTGAAGTTCTCAAGGCCAGCATACTTCCCAGAACGGGTCATTTCCCTGGTCCACTCATCCACTGCAGCCGGAGGTTACAGGTTTGCATTCCAGGGATTCCAGAGCTCCAAAGTGAATGCTCCACACTGATGTCATTTTGGGCACAGAAACCTGTGTTTGCTTCTTTTACATGAATACTGTCAGGTTTGGCAGTGCTGGGTGGAGGTCAAACTAGGTTCACTAACCTGAGTGAAAATATGATTTAAAATGAAGTTTAGAAAGTGCTGTTGATTGATTTGAAACTCGAATGGTGTGGTAGCTCTGGCCAGCAGTTTTGTGAAGTGAACCAGGACAAGATTCATAGTGCAGATAGTACCTTTTATTAGGCCAGCTGCTGTTGGGGAAACAGATGTGTGTTTAGATAGAGATCGAAATAGAAATAGCAGACTCGTAGTTTGTTCTGATTCCATTATGAACTTAATTATACTTAATTATACTAACCAGTTAATTTGAAGGAGTGAGGGGTGCTGGTACCTGTGTACTGCAGGGAGATGACAGAGATAAAATGCTCCAGGTCACATGTTTATCCCCGTGGAAGATTTATCTGTCTGGACTGGTGCTGTTGATGGAATGCTGCTCTAGCCAGTGCCCAAGGAGTGATTGGCATTAAAAATAAATAGTAATACAAATAACCAACCAATGATCTGATTGACACCATGGGCTCACAGTTGGATTAATGTATCTGAGGGCTTGGTGAGCACCAGGGTGGCAATCTCCTAATAGTTTTGAGGACTTACGTGGCTACAAAGTGGTATAAAGTCTGTTGATTTCAGTGTTCAGAAAAAGTTGGTGTTTTCATGCTGTAAATTGCCACGGATCAAGATAGAGAGGTTAAAGGTAGGGTGGTGGTTTTGTGGTGCTAAAAATGACTTTTGTTTTGAAATTCTGTGACTAAGTGAGAAACTGGATGCAAACAGCTCCCTGAGTTTGGTTCACTGACTCTTCTAAAATATTATTATAGATACCATATTTCAAACCCAGTGATTTGAGACACCACATTAGGCAGCAGGTGAATAGGGAGCTAAATTTTGTGTACATGGAAGTAGATAGATTGCATAAGCAATATTTTTGAATTCCAATATAGTTTCTTTTCCATTCACAGTTTCATTACATTATAACATTACACTTACAGTGTACAGTTTCATCTTTGCTCTTTCTAAGCTCGGAAACTTGACACCTGTTTAATCCCAAAACAGTGTATCTGCTGTGGTAGCTGTTGCTAAAACTTGCATTTCAGTAGCCTTGAAACAATGAGAATGAGCTTAGTTACTCCAAACTACTTAAAGGTCCGGTCTTCATTTGTGTTCCTAGGAGTTAAAATATCCCCCAGATTAATTGTACAAAGCCTTTGGTACAGTAGCACTTCCCTTCAGACTGCTTTTGGCTAATAGTGGACAAAATTGGCCTTGCTCTGGAAGACCTGAAGTGCTCACATTTGAATTTTCCCCTTTTCAGGGCCGTATACTGTGATGGTGATTCCTCACATGTTTCCAGGTTAGGAATGCATGCTGGAAAAACCATTCTCTGCAACTGTGAATGTCTGTGTCAAAGTTAAATACAGCCTGTTGAATATGGACTGAAGTGTCCCACTGTGAATATTTTTAAAACTTGTGAAAGTGTCTTTGAATTTCACTGTGTTTCTCTAGAGGTTTGAAATGTGTTGTGGGAGGAGGAGCCCCACTCTCTGTGATACCATCCCTGGTCCCTGCCTAGAGACTCCCCGATGGTTTGTGGCTCCAAAATTAACAGCTTTTCTAGCTCCAGCCCACTTAGTTTAGGTGTGCACCTTGGTGTCCCCACCCCAGCATTGCCAAGGGCGTGGCTATATTTAGTTCTTGGATGTGGCATCCTGCACCTTATGGTCCAAGAGCTGCTGTCAGGGCCTGCCTCAGAATGGGAAATAAGACCTGACAAAGTGTTATTTTGGAATGGCGGCAATACAGAGATGATAGACCTGTGCTGAAGCTGTAATGTTGCAGCCCTTTACCCTCTCAGGTCACTGTGAATTGAGTGCAGCTATAAAAGTGCTTTGTGTCACTGAAAGATTAGAAAGAGGGTTGAACCATTGTATAACCTGGCTGTGCTTAAGCACACTCATCTTTTCATGTGGAAAATACTTTCATGCTGTTTAAATTACCTTCTAAAAATATTTGATGTTTTTACTACATCATGAACTGTAAGGAACTGATACTGTTCCCCCTCCTCAGCCTGACCCTTTGGATTTTCCTGAAAATAGCATTTGCGTGCATGCTCCTTGTTCACACTGAGGCCTGGTGAGCCACTTGTTTGAATGGAGGAGTCAGTGCAATGAGGGTGAAAGTCATTTTACAGAGGTGATTACCAGAGCAATATCCCACATTCATGGCAGGAATACTGCTCCTGTAATAAATTTAAATCAATTTATTGCACATCACTGACTTCTGCTATTCTATTTTGAATTCTGTAACCAGATCAAGGTCAAGGAAGAAAAAGATGAAAGGAGAAGGGGAAGGGAAGCCAGAAGAGGGGAGGGGCAGCGGGAAGGGGGCAGCAGGACAAGGAATGGTTTAGAGCAGGGCAGCAGAATTGAGCTCTCACTGTGGGACTGGAAAGCTGAGCATTCCTTGTTCAGAAGGAGAGAGAGGAAAATGGGCTCATCTTCTGGGCCTGTAGGAACTGGGAGGATTGCTCTGAGCTTTTTCTCCTTATTCATAACGATGTGTTGGTACTATTTCTAAATACCAAATTATTCCGTGGCTAGTCCTTGTGAATGTATTGTTGTTCTTGTAGTTCTGCTGAACAGAAGTACTTGTGGACTTCTGATGTGCCAAGGAGCAGCTGCAGCGACCAGGATTTCAGAAGGAAGGGTATCCAAAGGCCGTTTCTGAATATGCTGTTACAAGATTTTGCTGTAGTGTGTTGGTCTGAGATCAATGAAATATGCTTTTCATTTGATTCATGCTGGAGAACAAGCAGTCTGGATATTCAGATGCCACTTGAGGTCAATCTGTTTTCTTTCAGTGAAGGGAATGTTTTGCTTGTGCTTAACTTCTTCCTCTGCACCAGTGTGAAATTTCATTTTAAACCCAAACGGCCCTTACAGTTTCCACCAGACTTTATATATGTTATCAGGTGTTAGTTAATCTGTTCTCTTGAACAGTTAGGGTTCCTCTGTCTGCAAGGGTTTGAGTATCAAAAGTGAAAACCCAGGAACAAGAAGCAGCCAAGTGTAGATGTCTGTAGAACCAGGTGGGCTGTGACAGCTGCTGTTTCAGTGTGTCACATTTGGGATAAGTTGTTCCACACTCACAGTTGCTCTGTGAAGCTCCACGTGAGCCGTTTGCAAGCATGGAATGTATTTTTTATGTGGAAGGGAAAGAAGGATGATGTGCAGAAGCTGGCTGACTCCAGGAACGAATCAAACACAATAATGTTGTTGATGTTTAACCAGTGAGATAATTCTGTGTCGTGTTAATTGTATGAGGCATGTACAACACAGAAAGCTTCCATGGAGGCTTGGAAGGGGCTTAAGCAGTTGAAACACTGTGGTTTATGTTCCCTTTCTAGTGAAATGTTTTCTGAAATATTTGAGGAAATCCAGGAGTCAAACACCCCACTCTCACCAAGACCTTGCACAAAACACATGCATTTGCTCCCACATGGAGAGAACTGGTCCCCAGGAAGGCAGGTTTGTGTTTTTCAGAAGAAAGAAGTTGCCCTCCTTGTTTTATTTATCACATACATAAAATCAGTTTATGTTTATTTGATTTAAACTTAAACTTTCCTTTGAAGTTTATATTGCATTGTGTTTGTGAAGGAATTTTCAATAACTTCTGATCCTAGTTTAAAACCACTAAAAGCAGCTTTAGGTAATCAATACCTGCACTGCAGCAGGAAATCAGACCTATTGGCAACTGTTGTTTTATGTTTACTAGTTTGAACTCTGGCCTCTGAAAATTCATGCTGTAGTTTCTCTAAAGCTTTTCTGGTATTAAATACCTTCCCTGGGAGATTTGCTTACTCCTGCACCTTGTTGTTGACTCAACCTGACTTTTCTGTTTAAAAGAAAACTTCAATAGTCTGTCAGTTTTAAGAACTATGAACAATGGTTTTCTTGGCCCAGAAAATAAAAATACAGGTTTCTACACAGATAACAGATTTTAAAATGCTTTTTTTCTTTTTAATTATTACAAACATTTTTTTTAACTGTATTGGAAATTTGGTTTTGGGTGGGCACAGCAGGAATGTGGAGAGAGAGAGAAATATCCCTATAGGTATAGGGAGATATAGGTACATAGATGTATGGAAGATGGTAGTGTTAGATTGCAAGTAATTTAATCTATGATTATGAAAACTACAAGTAATTGCATTTTTGTAGAGTTAGTCCCTTGCACAGTCTGGATCTTAGAGGAACCTGGCCTTAGAGGATTCAGATAAATTTTCTTTGTGCATAGTCTCACAATCCAAATCCACTTGACTTTTGCTTTCAGAGATGAAAATGACAGTTTTCCTCTTTATTTCAGGATACCTTTGATCTGTCATATGTGGGAAGAACGCTAAGAGAACCATCTAAAAATGGGTGTTAAAACATTCACTCATAACTCCCCTGCTCACAGCCAGGAGATGCTGGGGAAGCTGAACATGCTCCGGAATGACGGCCACTTCTGCGACATCACCATCCGCGTCCAGGACAAGATCTTCAGGGCACACAAGGTTGTTCTGGCAGCCTGCAGTGACTTCTTCCGCTCCAAACTCGTTGGCCAAGCTGAGGACGAGAGCAAGAGCGTGTTAGACCTGCACCACGTGACAGTGACGGGGTTCATCCCCCTCCTGGAGTACGCCTACACAGCCACGCTGTCCATCAACACCGAGAACATCATCGACGTGCTGGCTGCCGCTAGCTACATGCAGATGTTCAGCGTGGCCAGCACCTGCTCGGAATTCATGAAGTCCAGTATTTTATGGAACACACCCAACAGCCAGCAGGAGAAGGTGCTGGACGCAGGACAGGAGAACAGTGCAAACTGCAATTTTGCTTCCCGGGACGGCAGCCTGTCTCCCGTCTCCTCTGAGTGCAGCGTGGTAGAAAGAACCATTCCCGTTTGCCGGGAGTCTCGGAGAAAGCGCAAAAGCTACATCGTCATGTCTCCTGAGAGCCCCCTCAAGTGTAACACACAAACCAGCTCCCCTCAAGTGCTCAACCCTTCAGCTTCCTACCCAGAGTCCAGAAATCAGCCCGTGGACTCGTCCTTAGCTTTTCCCTGGACTTTTCCTTTTGGAATTGATCGAAGACTTCAGTCAGACAAGGTGAAGCAGGCGGAGAACTCTAGGACTTTGGAAATGCCTGGGCCCTCCGAGTCCAGCAGGAGGATGGGGGATTATGTGACTTGTGAGAGCACCAAAGCCAGTTCTCCCCTGGTGATCGAGGAGGACGTGCGAGTCAAGGTGGAGAGGCTGAGTGACGAGGAGGTTCACGAGGAGGTGTCGCAGCCTGTGAGCGCGTCCCAGAGCTCCCTGAGTGACCAGCAGACGGTCCCAGGGAGCGAGCAAGTGCAGGAGGATCTCCTGATCAGCCCTCAGTCTTCATCTATAGGTATGACCATTTCTGCAGTTACAGATCCCAACTGGCACGTGAGCACTGGGGATTTTATTGGAGGAAATCTGCCTTGTGGGTTTTCATGCTTTACTTTTGTGAAACTTCCTTTATCCCCCCTGATTTTTGAAATGTTACACAGAAACTTGCAGTTCTTTGAATAACTTTGCAGAAGGCAGCTGAGAATGGTGAGCTTGTGGTAGCCCTCTTTATTCAGCAGAGGTTGATAACTCCTTTTTACCTTTAGTTGCCTGACTGGGGAAACTTAATTCTGCTTTCATTAGTGCCAAAAGGCACAATCTCAGCTGAGCTGCAGCATCAGATTTGAAAAGCTTGTGCCTGCAGCCTCAAAGGGTTAGAATAGTACTTTGCATCAGACATCAAATCTCCTATAATCGTGACAGAGAGCCTTTGTAAGAGGATTTGCAAAATAAGTGGTGAAACACTGTCATCTTAATGCCCCAGACAAAAATAAAACCACACAGTCATAATATTGAGAATCTTTCCATTTCTGTGGGATTTGATTCTCAAGTTGCTTCTTCAAATGCTGCTGGTTGCTGAGAGAAATCTTTTTTCCATGAAAGACAATTTGAAACCAGTTTTGGATTCTTATAGCAGGCTGTTCTTTATTAAGAGCTAATACTTAAAGGTTACTGGAACAATCTCTTTTTTCCTCTGCACAGAATGCATTAGATGGCTTTTAGTAAATCAGAAGATAGAGCTTTTGCAATATTTCTAATTTAATTATCAAAATTTTGCCCAAGTCAGCTATTTTACTCTCAAGTGCCTTGAGCTGTGCTCAGCAGAGTTTGTTTACAGAAAGATTTTTAATAAGGCCTGTTCTGTTTGAAGACTGCAGGAATGGCAGATGCACTGCTCTGCTTCATTCCAATAATGAGTATGTGAAAGGCTGCCCCCGTGATGAATTAAATAAACTACAACAAGGAAAGAGTTGTAGCCTTGTAGTCTGCATTATTTGTTTGGTTTGGTCAGTGCAACACTGTGACTTCCCTGGAGAAAGTGAGATCAGGCTGACCCTCCAGAACAGCAATATGCATTCAGTGCCAAATACTCAGGTAATACTCACTGAAAAGAAATGAAATTATTTCCCATTTATGCCATCCTTTGCTGTTGGATTGTTCTCCAGTTTGTATAGCTCACGTGTTGATATTTTAGATTGTAATGCTTTTTCCAAATGAAAATGTTTTCTTTATTGGAGACAAGGATATTTACCTTTGCTGAGGAACAGACTCCATGTCTTATAGTTCAACTCTAAATCTTTAAATGTAGTTTGCCAAAATATTGCATAAATTAAAAACTAAAAGAAACTATTTCTTTGCTGGGAGTCACCAGGAAAAGTGGTCCTTATTCAAAAACAGGTTTTGTTTGATTCAGTTTTTAACTCATTGCAGTCAGAACTGAAAGACTTTGCCAGGGCCATGTGATAAGGGATGCAAATTATTTCATCAAAGTAATTATATCATCATAGACAAAATAGAACAAGAAGTAGTAATGATTAGGGAATGTTAAAAATAGCATACCAAGTGATATATATCATAAATATGTAAATAAATATCACACCAAGGCAGCTTAAAGAACAAACTGGCTGTAAACTCCAGGCCCCAGATGAGTAGTTCTGTGTGCATGGGGTAGAGAATCTCAGGCTTTAGTGATTATAATTTTTAAACTTAAATATCTGTCATTGCTGTTAGTACAGCATGTTCTGCCTTAAAACAGCTGCAGAGAGAAGAAAAATGTGTCAGGGCAAAATCTTTAAAGTATAAATCTGCACTTTGAATATGTTTGAATTAATATTTAGTGGTCTTGGCATAATAACCATCCTCAGAATGGTTTTTATTCATGTTTTGCTATAAGGGGAAACAGTGTTCTTGCTTTTTAGCACAGTTATGATACAGCACACTTTGTAGCTAGAAAGCACTTTTTACCTCCCAAAAATGCATTACTTTATGCAGTAATGTAAGAATAGTAAATGGAGGCAGCAAGATATGTTAAAGTGCAGCTTTTTCTTTCCTGAACATATTTTCTTCATATAATTGCATATATTTATCTCAGTGTTTTACAGTGCATTTACAAAAGCATTCTTGCCTCTCTCTGATATTGTAAAAAGCTCTTATTCACTCTTTGAGAAATTTAAGAACTGTTCATTTGCAATTTATTATATTTGGAAGCACTTTATAATACAGAAGGAGATGTGGAGCAGGGACTTGATAAATAAGTCATTATGATTACAAAACAGTTGTGTCTGAGAAGATACTCTCAGAACTCATTAGCACTTTTTGGCATTTCAGAGGTGAAGGCATGAAATTAAACCTGAGAGTAGTTGAGCTTATTTTTCAGTAGACTGTCATTTAAGTATTTCATGGAAAAGAAGGATAAATCAAAATAGGATTAACTTTGGTAACTTTATAGATTGCTTAGCTGATGAATTTCCCAAGTATAGTTTGTCACCTCTTAACAAAATTAAAAAATTTTATTTTACTAATTGTGAAGGTGCCAGAGATGCAGTTTTCCTCTTGTCACTGGCCCCATAACGTGGCATCACATTAAGACAAGAACCTCTCACTTCAGGAAAGATCTCTCATTCTTTTTGACAGAATATGCACATTTTCTGTTTCACCTTTCATATCTTTGTTCCTTCTCTTTGGTTTTCCATTTTCTCTGACACTTGCCAGTGTACACCTAATTCCACTTGATTTTCCTGGTGAGCTTTAGGGTCCCCAAATGCAGATTGCTTCATCTCTCTTAGAAAGCAGAGTTATTTTACCCCAGCACAAGAGCAGTGTAGCACTGTCCTGCACTTTGCTTGTCCTTGAGGTGTAGGGAGAGAAATCTCCTTCCCCACCTGTCCTCGTGTCCCATGGATTCATGGAGGAGATCCAGAGGCTGCTTGACCAAACTCCCTGTGGTGATGAGAGATGAGCAACAGCCCCATCAGTGAATGAAATTGTGAGTTTGTTTTATCCCCAAGCCCCTTGAACTACATTTGCCCCAATGCTGGTGAACTGTTTGTACATTCATACACCCAAACATACATGTTTGTACATTTCTCTAACAAACAGGTGTTTGGTCTCCTTTGTGTTATATGTTTGATTTCCCAGAGGGCTCTTCCTGTCTCAGCTGCTTACCAATAAATGAAGACATTATCAATTAATATATTTATGGAATATTTGGAACACAAAAGCCATTTAGTGTAGCAGGTTTGAACTCCTTATTGCTCAGAAAGTCTTTGAAGAATTTACAAAATAGTCCCTTCAGGTGAATGTAACATTTCTGCTTTACAGTGCTAGTACTGAATGTGTTTTGAAAACTGGCTGTATTTAACATCTCCATTTTCTAGGTGTACCAAATATGTGCCTTTATTGAATTGTCAGTTTACTGGGTAATCTGTGCAGAGAGAAGCTGATTTGGAACCCTAGTTGCTTCTGGGTATTCTAAATGATTTTCCCAAGGCACTTTCATTATCTTATCACCCAGGAAGCAGTATCTATCAGAGATTTGGGGAAGCAAGCTTGATGAGTATTTACCAACCCTTTTTTAACAGTTATTTGCATTAAATTGCCCTTTTTTTTTTTTTGCCTAGGCTCAATAGATGAGGGGGTTACAGAGGGATTGCCCACACTCCAGAGCACCTCTGGCACTAACGCTCATGCAGACGATGACGATCGGTATGTACCAACCTGGTGTGCAAAGTGTTCTGCACCAAGTGCTGTGCTGTAATTAACCTCCCCAGCCTTAATCCCACAATGTTTAGTTGTTCCTACATCAAGTTCTCTGTGTTGATCAAAGTACAATCAGTGCCTGGAGGGGCAGATGCTTTAGAAGAATGTAGGTGATGAAAGTCAGAATCTGCTTACTCGTTGTATTTTGTTTCCTAGCTATTTCCAGGCAGCACTGGTGAAGAAAGATTCTTGATGTTTCTTCATCATTGCTCTGTATTAATAAATTTTAATTAAACCTCTGTGTGAAGCATGCATGATAAAGCAACAAATTGAAAACGAGGACCTAGCCCTTACTTCACCAGACCTCGCTACTGCAAGCCACAGGAGAGGCAGAGCAGCCTTAAATCTCTTCTCCCAAACTTTATGCCTGTAGCTTCTTACCAAGACGTGCTGTGTGGCACTTGCTGTAAATATTTAGCAGGCTTTTGCTGTGCTGAGCTGAGTGATTTATTAAGGGAATCCCTTATAAGGGAAGGTTGGCAGAGAAAACCAAACTAAACCGGCTCTGTTTGGTCAGAGACATCGTGGTTCTGTTAGAGCCAAGGGAGGTACCCACACATGGCACACAGGGCTGCTCTCAACTGCTCTGACTTCCGGTTCTCAGCCATCCCCTCTCTAAGCAGGTTTTTCCAAATTGGTTTTTGCAGGGGTTTGTAAGACAAGTGGGTCTGAGGAAGGAGTGTGAACCTTTGGAAGTTGTTCCAGAAACTGTGTCAAGAGAAGCTCCCTGTAGAGATAATAACCTAGAGCTGCATTTTCATAGCTCATAAAATCTTTCCTGTCATTTCCATCTAAAATCTGTCCCACTTCCCTTAAAAAGGGAAAATAACTGCTTAGATAAGACTTTTTGGATGACATGGAAGATTTTATCTATCTGCTAACAAACCTGAGTATAAAAATAACACCCAGCACTTAAGGGTTGAATTAATAGTAGGAGCACATGTTGCATTTGAACTAACTCAGGCTTTTAAACCTGTAATTCTGAAGTCAAGTGGCACACATATTTTCAGCAGTGGATTATTTCAGAAGTTTCCTATAAAACTGCAGAGCTTCAGCACAAACTGCATAGAAAATTCAATAGATAAAAAATTCTTTAAACACACTGAAAATTCCCACTAAAAGATCTCTTACATGCAGAGAAGGAAAGAATATTTACCTTAGTTTACGCCCTAGTTTGAAAATAATTAGTCTCAGAGTGACAAAAGTATCAGCAAAATGAACTAGAGTTTGCACTTTGTTTCAATAACTACAAGTGAACTAAGAGTCATGGGGATTTTAGACTCCAGAACTAAAATTTTCTACCAAGTGATCTCTTTTATAAATTCAAATGAAAATGTCCAGAATGTTTTGATTCCAAGAAACAGTTAAATGTGTAAAATGGTTCTTCCAAGACCTAAGCAGTTTCCTTCCAAGGGTGTGTGTGTATTTGTCTTGTCAGTGCATTCAAATACGCTGGGACAGCCCTTCAAGCATGATTTAAATTCCCATTTCAGGCATGGGATGGGCACAGCAGCCAATAGATATGGCCTGTCGTTCACTGTGCAGCAATGTGGGCACACAATTTTGGGGGCATAAGAATTCTGAATAAAATTCTGAATAAAATAAAACATGTTCTGATTCTAGCTGAATCAAAAAAAAAACAATCAGTACATTGTACAGATGGAGAAAATTTCCCTCCCAAATTGTTTGAATGTTTCATGCACCTTTAACTCAGTGTTGTACATTTCTTTATTACTAAAAATTCTCAAAATGTCAAAATCAGCTGCGTGTGCCCAATGTAAATTAATATTGAAAAATTTATGTTGTAATAAGCATATACTACATTTCTATTTCTAAAACAAAACAAAAGACTAGTCCCTGTAAAGGTCTCTCAGTATTACGTCTGTGTCACTGTGGGAAGAATCATAAACATTTCGAAAACTAGGATGTCTTATCTCTTGAGTTTCTGTCTTAAATAATTAACATCATTAATTTGGCCTCCTGCATAATCAGTGTTTCATAAACAGTAGGTCACATGTAATTGTTGTCAGCTTAATAAGCACACAGGAATCTCTTAAGTAGTAAAATTACTGTTCCACAGTGAAGTCTGATCTATTCTTTCTCTGGTATTTCACATTTGGATTGTTACACACTTTTCTAATCTTACCTGCTTTAACAGTTGGTCTCTGTGTCAGTTTGTGGCTGCACTTAAAAAGGAGTTGCTCGGTTATAAAAGTTATAAAAGGTCTCTCTGATCCAAAAGAATGAGCACCTCCACTTCTCTAAAATAATTGTTATTTGCAAATAATGAACGTTTCTAGGTTCACTGGCATTTTGGCATTCATGTTTGTCAGAGTTTAGTTGTACATAGTTAAATATGTAAATAATCTCAGGGTGAAAAGAAGAAAAAGTGCAAGTAGGATATTTCAATGGAAACATTTAAAATCTCTCTATGTAGCTGGTACAGAAGTTCTTGGAGATGTCAGACAAATCTCAACTGTTAAATGCCAATGATCACAAATTGCAAGTCATGAAAAATAAAGTAAATGTGGGAGAAAAAGAAGCAGGGAGAGAAAATCTAATAGTGTTTCAAATCGAATCTCTCCATGGTGCTAAGTTATGTCACCAAATAGGTATTTCACCCTGCTGGCAGTGTGGGCATGGGAAAGGACAAGCCAGGCACTGATAGCTGGAGAGCCTCCTGATTCCCACTGGATCTGCTTTAATCAGCTCTCCTCATTGTGAAAGGTGGATGAATTAAAAAACAAAACTTTATTTTGAATTTCTTCCATGGAGTTGTGCCCATAGCAGTTCTCCATTGGAGGAGGTGGCACCAGCACAGGCGTGGAGGGTGAGCGAGCCCGAGAGAGCTGGAAACAAAAGGAGAGCTCTGGCTCCTGATTGCTGCCCTACTTTGAGTGTCTCCTGAGAAAGCTCCAGGAGCACAACGTGCCCGTGCCTCCTCACAGTCCCCTAACACAGGAGGGAGGGAGGTAGGACCTAAGGAGCACGGCAGTAGAAAATGAAATTCTTTGTTGTCACAAAACCCAAATGTTACTCTTATTTGAGCACGCTACATGTATAAAAAAGGAAGTGGAGTGCCGGAGTTGGTGTCAGGAATTTGGTTAGAAAAATCAGAACCTATGTTTAAAATAGTCTCACTTATTTCAAAAAGCCTCAGTTGACTTTTTTTAGACCCCAAAATGGCAAAGAGCTCCATTCTGCCAGGCCCAGGACAGGAGCTCTTGCAAATGTTTGATTTATCATGGATCACCAAGTCTGTCAGCATCTCTGTTTTCCACGGCTCTGGGACCCTACTGTGTATAAAAAGTCAAGGACAAGAAAATTTCTTCTTTAGTGCAGATCTTCCTCCAGTGCCATGTGAGATCAGAAATCCTTATGGGTTTTACAGACTGATAACTAAACTCCTACAGGAGACTCTTTAATCTTCTGTGTAGCAAGAGATACCTGGTGCTCTCTCTCCAGATAAATTTTGCAACTGGAACTATTGCTGCTGAGAGTTCTGCACTCAGAATTCAGATACTCCCTGTCCCCACAGTTGTAGTGACATCCTTTTCCAGACTAAAGACAGTTCAAGTGTTGATTTTAAAGAGATGATCCTAGTTCTTGCCCTCCTGTGCTGAACTGCTCTGTGGATTTTTGTCTGATGTCTAGGGAAATGTATTTGTGCACAGTGTAGGTTTCATTTGTGTGTTACAAGTCCCCAGATCCAGCATAACCCTGAAGCCAGCCCTCTGGGCTTGAGAGGGAAGCAGAGCAGCAGGATTTCTTCAGGTAGGAAAACTTTCTGACTGTGAGGAGACACCATTGCATCTTGTCTCAGGACATTTCAGACATTTCAGTTTAGTAAAGCTAAAGTTGCAATGTGCTGGCCATGGAATGAACAGTCATGGTCAGAGCAGTTCCCTGCTGCCAGTGATGGCTGATCTTTCAGCAGGCTGGGAGCAGCTGAAATGACAATTTCACCAAAAATACAGACCTGAGTGCTCAGGGAGGGAAACCCCAGGTAAGTACAAACCCTGTTGTTCTCATGTTTGTACCAGCAGATTTGTTCCTGTTTCACTGTGCCCTTCAGCAAGTTCCTTGCCAGAGGACTTGGATTAGAGCAGTATAGTTTCCTTAAACAGTTTGCAGCTGGAGGCTATGGAGGAGCAATTAGTCAGTTTTAAATAAATTACTTTGAAAGTTAAATTGTTCCTTATTGCAGCCCGTGTGCTGTTCTTTAAACACAGCACTGGAGCTCTGCTGCTCATGGAACTCTTTGAATCAGATGAGGAGCAACTATTGCTTCATTAGATTAATATTTTAAACTCAGAAATATGCAGTTGTAGATACTAGTATTTGTTGATGGAACTTGGATTGAGGTGAAAAATTAATTTGCTTTAATTTCATTTGTAAATATCCCTGAAGCTGCAAAATACTCCTTTGTTTTTCATTTGCTCAGCTCTATAAACTCTTCCTCAGGGACTGTTTAGTGATTGCAAGTCATTGATGTGATGGAGAAAATGCCCACGCCTAGAAAATAACATTCAGTTTGCAGTTGTGCTCAGGCCTGTTGCCCAAAGAAACAGAATTCTGAGCTTATTCCCTGGGTGTGCTCAGATGTGCAGAGTCAGTGACTGTAACACTTCAGGTGCAGACAATCAGACAAATTGCTACAGACCCAGAGATTTCCAGAATAAATGAGATTTCAGCAGAAATGTGACATGCCAGTCTCTTCCTTTTCACACAAAAATGCTCAAGGTTCAGATTTTCACAAAGGAGGCTTCTTGGGTCGTTTCTCTGGCTCGTTTTGTAAATGAGTGCCTTTTTTCTTTGTAGTCTGGAGAACGTTCAGTATCCCTACCAACTCTACATTGCTCCTTCCACCAGCAGCACAGAGAGGCCCAGCCCAAACGGTCCCGACAGACCCTTTCAGTGTCCCACCTGCGGGGTGCGCTTCACTCGCATTCAGAACCTGAAACAACACATGCTCATCCACTCAGGTAAGAAACACCCCTGCTCCCCAAATTCCTGCCTCACAGCCTCGCTCTGCAGCGATTGTAATAATGCAGCTTTTTCACTCACCTGCCAAAAGCTTGAGTTGATTTCAGAAAGACTGGGTAGGGGTTTGTCTCGCTGAATGCTTGTTTTGATCCCTGGAGTGTGACGGATAGTTGTGCTCACGGGTGATTAGCGTTTGTGTGGACTGAAAAAAAACTGATTGCCTGGAACTCATCAGGATAAGTAATTTTCCTGAAAAAGATCTGAGATGAAATAAAGTATACTTGGCCCTTTTATTGCACTAAAGAAGTAGATTGAAATTCTTCCTCTGCCATATTGTAATTCGCTGCTGTGTTTCAGAGGAGACTTGCAGCCATAAGAAAATATTATCTGTCTGTGTCCTTGCATTGAAGAACGTTGTATGCCTTTGGATCTCAGACTTTTTGGAAGGATTGCAGGACAACTGAATTGATTTGATTATCAATTTAGCTCATGGAGGTAGCGCAGGCAGCCAGAGGTCTATGTGAATTCCAATATGAACTCCCCAATGTCTTTGCTATTGGTGTTTTCAAGACTTGTCACCATTATGTGGCAATAACATTGACATTTGAGGGAATAAAGGGAATATTGAAGGGTTATTGCACTTGGGCACAAAGTCTCATAGTTTAGCATCTCCTGGTTTGAGTCTAACTCTTACCTGCAAATAGAGCCACAACTGACAAGGTGTCATTTTTTCCCTGTCAACAATTATTTGTTGAATCCTTTCAAGCAAAATGACCAGATATGTGTTTAATACTTGAAAAAGCAAATTCTGTGGGCATATCAGGTGCAAAATTATCCCAAGCCTTTTGTTAAAGTCTGACAGCAAAGCATCTCTGCCCACCTGTCAACTGACAGCCCCTGGGTTAAGTTGGGAGAGATTTGAATAGCTGGTTTAGAATAATTAACATGCAAAAGAACTCTCAAAGCTTGTAAATGTTGAAAGTGTTTTCACATGAGCAAAATGGCTACAAAGATTTCCCTCAAACTACCAGAGGAAATAGGTGCCCTTGGACGGTAGGAAGGCATGGAAAGTTTGAGCTCAACCAGACTATACTTCAGTTTATTAACTTGTTTTCACATGCTTAACAGGGCGTTTCAGTGTAACCTTAACTACAGCTTTCTCTGTCTAAAAGCCCTCAATTAAAAGTTCACCTCCTGCTTTGAAAGTAAGGAAAGCAAAGTGAAAGACTGGAGGAATTAACAGCCAGGGCTGATGCACATTCAGCCTTTTGAAAAAATCTTTTTTATTCCTTGACAGCCCTATTATGAATAGAGCTCCATATTCCAGATTAGCGTCATGTTTGGATTTTCCCACTTTCTGCAGTTCAGACTTTTTATTAAATCCTAAGGTTTTGGTGACTCAGACTTTTATATTGTAATAGTTCTGTTTGTGTGATTACACACTCAGCCACTGCAACATGTTGCAGAGCTCACATGTTTTAGGGTAAGAAATGAAAAATAAGCTAGGAACTAATTTCTAGAATTAATACAAGAAAAAATTTCTAAATTAATACAAGAAAGAAATGAGAGACATGAAGCTCAACTGTCTTAGAGAGCTGTCTGTCATGCAAAGTTGACAAAATTCTTGTACAGCAAGGTTCCCACGCAATATAAAGGCTCCTACTGCCCCTTTTATCACCATTCCTGCTGCATTACAGGGGCGTCCCTGTGCACACAGTCCCCTTGCCAGAACACTTCTCTGAGGCCAAAGGCAGCCAGAAAAAAACATTGCAATTAAGGGTAGGCTGATAATTGCATTGTTGGGAACCAGTCTGGCACAAGAATCTGCCGAGATCAAAGGAGTTCAAAGGCGCTGGAGATGACTGCAGCATCAGGTCCTTGTTGGCTGTGCCTGGGGATCTTTAATCCACAGGGGCTTGTGCTCGTTTAAACCGTGGGGAAGGAGCCTGGGGACAGGTCACAGCCCTGAGATTTCTTGGAGGTTGTTACTGAGGGAGTGCAGCTCTGCTCTAATTGTTTGTGCCTTTTTAAAGCTAACAGAGAATCTCTTCCTCAAGCAGGACTTTGCTGTGACCACCTACAGCTGCTGTAGCACCCTGGGAGGATTTTGCCCCTGACCTGTGCTTACACAAGGTGAACGTGTTTGCGCTCTCTCTTCCACAGGCATTAAACCCTTTCAGTGTGACCGCTGTGGGAAAAAGTTCACCCGAGCTTACTCGCTCAAGATGCATCGCCTGAAGCACGAAGGTAAACGCTGTTTCCGGTGCCAGATATGTAGTGCCACTTTCACTTCCTTCGGGGAATATAAACACCACATGCGGGTTTCCCGGCACATTATCCGCAAGCCTCGGATTTACGAGTGCAAAACATGCGGCGCCATGTTCACCAACTCTGGAAATTTAATCGTTCACCTGAGGAGCTTGAACCATGAAGCGTCAGAGCTAGCAAACTACTTCCAGAGCAGGTGAGGTGCACAGCAAAAACCTAACAGGGAAACTTGCTTTTTTCGTTTTTTCCTTTTTTTTTTTTTGCTTTTTTCCTTTTTTTTATTAGATCATCATTTCCTACTTTCAGGGCAGCCTGCTGTGCCTCTCATCAGGTTGCCAGCTAATTCCAGTCAGATTGATTCCTGCTCCACTCTCTGTTGTATCTGATCTGTCTTACAGCATGGGAGCTATATAGGAGGCTACTGAAGAATCCAGTGAGATGCAGAAGCTGGTTCTGGGTTACTTAATTTCTCTTTTCAGTAGTATCTATGGCCAGACCAATGGTGTGAAGCCATAGTGTTCTGTACTACAGCATCTATGATTTGATATTGATTTGCTTTTCAGAATCTTGTACATAGTCTGTTCACTTGCATAGGGCACAGACTTCCTACTTCATTTCAAGTGCTTGCTTAACACTGTGGAAAGATTGCATGACTCCAGACCTTCTCCTTTCTCATTTTCTAGATAACATTACTAAATGATTAGACTAATAGGTTTGGAAATAGTAAGGGCCACATTTTTTATCAGGGCACAAAAGACTTGGATATCTCACAAATGCACTGCTAAAGACTGTTAAGAGAGTTCTGAGGTAGCACTGTGTTCTCTCATTGATATAAATGTAACTGTTGGAATTTGAGATAGAAAATACAAAAGTCGGATGAGAGAAATTGAAGACAGGAAGCTCTTCCAGCTCTTAAATCTATAGAGAGAGTGCAGCTTGGTGTGTGTAAGTCATCTGCCTTCAGCAATGCAAAAGACGTGTTCTGAATGTTACAGCATCACAATCCCACCCCTCCTGATTTCCAGACATGATTCTTTTTCCTATAAAAACATTGAGTATTTTGTTCTATTTGATTAATTCAGAAATTACGTAGGATGAAAAAAATTGAAAAACGAAGCAGGAAAGCCAGTTGCTGTTCTTTCAGCAGAATATTGTTTAAAAGTACAAGTGCTTCATGTCTGTGGGCTTACACAGTTCTTGTTCTTGGCTCTTGTGCCAAAACTGGAGCAAAAACTGCAGGGTGATGCCCTGGTTGTGGTAAGCACTGCATTGTTGTCAGCAAATTAAAGTCATATTAAAGGGTGTGACTTTAGTTGCCTGTAGCCCTTCCTTCAGTCTGATTTGACAAACACGAGGTTTGGCAGAGCTGGCTGTGAGTTTGAGTTGGAGCAGTGAATGCTTCTGTCATTTAAGGATTTCTTTTAACTGAGCCATTGCCAGGTGAACCAAAGCATACAAACGTGCTTATATGTGATATATGTATATACTTGTCCCAAGTACAAACTTCATGTCTGGTGCTGAAAACTTACAAAGAAATTTATTTCCATTATGTCCTCATGCTCTGAAAATACAACTGGAGCATTTGGTAGGTTTGCTTTGGATCCACTCAGCCCTCAGCTGTTAAGAGTGCATAGCAGAAGTGTTGTCCAGAAAGGATTAAAAGGGGAAGGAAATGCAATTCCATACTTTCCTCAGGAGCATGATACATGTCAGGATCACACCCCCACTGCAGCTGGCAGCTCCCTCTGCCTTCAGCTGCCTCACCTTGTGCTTCAGGTTCCAGCCTGCCCACTCAGAGGGAAGTCCTGCTGTTGCTGTGGGGGGTGTTGTACCTCAGACATGGAAAGGGCCACATTTTGCCAGTGCTGAACTCATTTTTGTTTCTATTTTTAAAGCCTGAGTGCTCCTTTTTTTTCAATGAGGTTTTCAGTGCCAAATGTGTTCCAGACATTAACTTGCATTCTCATCAAGGTGATACAGTCTAATAATAAGAAGTTGCTGTGTAGGAAATACGGATGTGAAATAGATGCCATTGAATAAATTCTGTGTGTGTGGAAATGAGAACCAGGTTATGGTGCTTAGTGGAGTATGTCAGTGCCATGGTCTTGGCCAATGTGAAATGAGTACCTTTGTTCTCTGTCAATGCAGTGTGTAGCTTGTGTGATGGAGCTGATATCATGGTGTGAGAAATGACATTTCTCTTCTGTCCTTTACTCCTCTTCCAGTGACTTCCTAGTACCGGACTACTTAAACCAGGAACAAGAGGAGACCCTCGGGCAGTATGAGCTAGGGGAGCATGGCTTTGAAAGCAACTCTTCTGTCCAAATGCCTGTCATTTCACAGGTGTCGTCAACTCAGAATTGTGAAAGCACTTTCCCCTTGGGGTCTCTGGGTGGGTTGGCAGAGAAGGAAGAAGATGTGCCAGAGCAGCCAAAGACTAACACCACTGCTGAGGCAGCCGCGGGTGACCCTCCGAAACCGGAGCTGTCATCTATTACTATCGAATAATTCATGGTTTGGTTTCATTTTTGTTCTTTGGAAAGTGCCTGTGTTTGGTCCTGTACATTTTAATTTAATTTTTTTAAATGAAAAGTGGGGAGATTTTCCCCTTTTTACTTTGTAAGCTACGCTTTAAACTGAAAACTGCGACAGATGTTACATTATTTTTCATGACTGAATGATCACTTCTGTGAAAATATTTAAGACTGATTGCACAAAGAAAAGATCTTGTCAGAACATCATGGAAGCTGTGATATACTTCTAAAGAAGAACAACTGATTCAGATCTCCTTAACTATTCCTTCTTCCACAGTTAGAGCAGCTCATTAAGTTTCTCTTGCTTCTGCAGGCCCTCTGGTTAAGGGAAAGAAATCAGAGGAAACCTTTTTCAAATGATAAACAAAAGGATGCATTGGAAACTATGATTGAACAGTTTTGACTAGTTTTGAGTGGATGCTTTAATCTTCTGCATAAAGAAGTGACACTTCCTATATGTGCCTGCTGTTTTTCAAAGCCCTTACTGTGCCCTGTGCTTGGAAATAGTGAGAGGTTTTGAAAGGAACAGTCACACACTTCTTCAAAACACACGATCCCTGTCCAGCCCAGATGAATGCCAGGTATTGCTACTTCTTCTATTCCAGTCCTTTTAGAAACTGCTTGATCAAATAGCCTAAACAGATCTGCCCAGCTGAGGCTAGAGTGGAAAGTCTAAAGGTGCACCAGGAACTGGGGATGATGGAAAAGTGTTTAGCCATGCAAGCCTGACAAATATCTCCTGACTGTATCTGTCTGCAGATGGGGAACCACAAAGGAAAATGAAGGTTTTCCCAAACTGAAATTCTTAAACCACGCCAGATTATTTGCAGTTCTGATCATTGCCCCCTCGCATACACACTGTATTTTTACTAATCTGAGAGCTAGCTAGAGGGAGTTACAGATTGGAAAAAATAAGCTCTTTTGTGCGTTATTGCACATTTTTTTGTTTATACATATGTATGTATAGTTTCAGAGATTTTTACTAGCCTGTTTTGGATAAAACAAGCAATTTATTCTCTCTAGGGACAACTTTCTAACCAACAGGGGGTTGTTTACAAAAAGCCTATAGAGCAATGATGAATTGTTCCTGTTTCAAAACACTTTAAATCCTTGCCAACTCGGTTTATTAAAGGCCATTACTCCAACTACACACACAGCTCAAGCAAGCAATAAACAGAAATATTTGCAATTTCATTTTTCCATATTTAGAAAAAGCTACAAATGGAGGCTGTGGGATTTTCAGAGCAGTGAGTCTTGTTTGGCCGAGGCTGTTTGGGCTCAAGTACTGCTTTGAAACCTAAATTAGGAAGTACATTAGGAGATTTGTGATTTTTCTTACAGCTTCTGAAGTTAACTCAGTGTTTGATGCCAAATGCCCACGGCTACAGATGATGTGCTGAGTGAGTAGGTATTGCTTGATCTCAATATTCCAAAGGCATGATATACTCCCTTAGTTTTGAGTCCTGATTTTTGTAAATTGTTGTTTTCTGGCCGGATTTGTTTTATGCAAACATGAGGAGGAAATGAAACCAATAGAGAAAGGTTGCTCCTGAAGAAACAGAAGACACAAAAGTGGTATTATATTGCACATCAATTTGTATTCAGTCAGCCTAGGCAGCTCTGATGCTCTCTGAGACTGAGTTCTTTCTATTAATAGCCAGCTTTTGTAAGGAGAAAAGTTTATTGACCTTTGGAAAGTGTTTAAAGGGTTTCAGTGACTTCAACAATTTTTCTCTTTTTAGGTTAAACCCACATATTTTAGTTAAATAGAGTGAAAACAGTTGGGATTTAAGTACTTTCCAAGTTGTTGGAGTGGGGTTTCTCCACCAGATCCAAAGGGTCTTTTAGAAACATGCTGCAAAGAAGTTCTGTGCTGCAATTCAGTCTTGATTATATCTACCTTTGTGAGGCTTCTTAAAAGGGCTTGAAGGAGAAATGCTTTTTCTGGGCTGCTGTACTGTGAAATAGCTCAGTGCCTGTTGGTGAGCTGAATTTAGAGACCATTTCTCTTCCACTTCTGATTTCTCTGAGAAGCCAGTGAGACAAGACAATGCCTTTTGCTGAGCTTTATTCTGAACTAGAGGGCTACAACACTGAACTCAAATACAGCATTTTCTCTTTTTCCTGCCGTGTTATACAGGTAAATGAGAGTCCTTTGTGATTCGTGTTCTGCAAAGTGCTTCACCCAAACCACATTTCCTGACTGCAGAGATGTAATAATCAAAGGTGGTCAGGTATGAGGTGGAGGACATAATCTGATCATTAGAATCTGATCATTTTCATCCCTGCAGTATTTTGCTAAAGAGTTCATTGGTGAGAAGGTACAAATGCACCATTGACATATCTGGATATTGGATTTTTAAGACTTAAAATTTTGAGTCAGAAGGCAAATTGCTTTCAGAATACCAAAGAGAAAGGGGAAAGTTACAATGACTTTATAGCTCTGATCTGTTCTTCCTTGAAAAGAAATAAGGGTCATTAACACCGAGGTACAAGGCAAGGCCTGGGTTCATTATTCCTTGCACTGTGTGTTACACATTATCTTTTCAGCCTCCTAATCTCTGGGTAACGTCTTAATTTAGGTCTGACTTTTCAAGCTGGTTCAACTGGAGGAAGAATAGAGTTCTTGGAGGATTTTGTTTGGTTGGTTTAGGGTTGGGTTTACTTGTTAATTTTCCTGTCTGTAATTGTTGTTAATATCTCTTTTCCCCAGAGAAATGAATACAGTTTAAATGCAAACACCATTTTATTTCTCCTCTCTAACTTGTTGGAAGTGTTCAGTTCTTTGAAATGCTGGTGTTCTTCACAAGAGAGATGCAAAAACACAGAACATCTTAAAACAATTTATGTTGGTAATGTGCTTGGATTCCAAACAGAGCAAGAGAGATAACTAAAATAGAAAAAACTTGCCTTAAACTTGGGATTAAACCTAAAACATAAATTTCTTTCAGTACATTATCAGAGGGTTTTGAATTCTGGGATGCATTTTCTTGTTTCTTTTTTGGTTTTTTTTCCTGCCCCCCCAAAAAAATCCATTATTTAGTATGTATTTCCATGTCTGCTTGACAAGGGTCCAGGTTGCTGTGGTTCAGCCCTCCTGCTCCAAGCAGAGTCAGCCCCAAGTGGTGTTTCCCACAGCTGGAGTTCAGTTGTCAGGCTTGCAGAGACCACGGCCAAGTCTCTCATACTGAGAGATCAGTAGACTCGGTTATTGAAAATGGTTCTGGGTTCGCATGGATTCTGAGTCTAAAAGATGTGAATTTAAACTTTTTAAAAAAGTAATAGCTGCCAATGCAGTCAAATATATTTTATAAGACTATGATCCCTATATGTCCCCTGCGGGATGAAATTTTATTGTTTTTAAGCTATGGTTTAAGGTTTTTATATGAGGGCTTCAGGCGCTTCTTGGTCGCCGGTTGCACCCTGCAGCCCAGGGTGTGGGAGCGCTGAGATGAGCGCTGGTCTCTCTCAGAGACAAACCAGGAAGCATTTTATATGCAAATCCAACGGGAGCTTTGTGCACCCTGCAGGGATGAGAGAATTCAGATGGAGGAGCACCTGCTGCTCCTCCATCCATCGCAACTTCCACACCATCAGAATATGGAAAATAGCTGATTTTCATTCAGGCCGGTTACGTTCCAGTTTTGCTCACAAGGTGAAATCCTGTTTTGGAGGGTTCTCATCTCCAGCTGTAGACATAATAAATCCCATAGCATCGTGATGGCAGGTAAGAGGGTTCAAGGCCAGACAGTACCTCAGCCACATCAGAGGTGCCTGGTAAATAGAGTGGGTTCCAAGTATTTGAGGAAATGTACCATAAAAGAAACAAATGTGAGTTTTTTTAGTGCAACAGTACTTACTGCTCTGGATTTTCGTTCACTCCGTGTGTGCTACCCCAGTAACTCCATGTCCCACAGGTCTCAGCTGCAAATCTGGTTGCACTAAAAAAAAAAAGTGGAATCTGGTGCTGCCAGCCTGTGTGGCAACTGTACCTACAGTCTTCCTGAGGGTTGCTGAAGTCCCCAGAAGAGTGATTTTGTTTCACCATTCATTTAGCTGATGCATGCTTTTAATATTCTGACCTGTAACCCTGGCTACACCGAGTCCTTGGACAGCTTCCTTGCTCTGTTCCTGCAGTGCCTTCACTCGAGGTGCTGCCCCACGGTGAAACCCCAAAGGGAAAAGTGGAAGCTGGAGGAAAAAAATGTGAATTAAATTATTGTTGGGCTTCTTTGTGCAGTTTAGTAACAGTGAAACCCCCTTAACTGTGCCAGTCTCCAGTCACCAGCCGTATATCCAGTCATCATCTCATCCACAGTACAGCTTCTCTTGTTGATGCTGGCCACAGCTAGATTATTTGGCATGTTTATTGACCTAACAGAATTGGTTTTGGGTTTTGGTTTTGTTTTTGAATGTATACGATGTTTAAATACACTTCACATTTTATATAATACTATCTGGCTATTAGTATTTTTCAGGAACCATAGTTCTTGGTGGCTATATATATTTTTGTGACTTTTTTTGTAAACTAAGTGCCGTTTCAACGTTACAATCATTTTTAGAGTTATTGTAATCAATGTGAATATCATGTTTTTTCAAATCTGTTCTGAGCCTGTAGTGTTTGCTTTGTGATCATACGTGTAATGTATATATTCTGTATAGTTACATTGTATTGAAATACTAGCTTGTTTGATATAAGAAAAGTATGTATTGGGTACCTTTTTGCTAGCCTGGTTGTTTAATCTTTAAAAAAAAAGTTCCAAAATACAAAAAAAAAATCTCCAAACTGGTCCCATTATAGGTCAAAATTAAGGGGGGAGAAAAACTAGTTTTGAGTGTCTTTGGATAGAAATATGAAGCTAAGATTTTTCATTAAAATATTAATGTTTTATGGAGTATATCTTTGCTTTGTGTCATTATTTAACTCTGCCAGCGTTTGCCTTGCAGCACAACAGAGTAACTTGGACCTTCAGTGAGAAGGTGCAGCTCTGTCCCTTGAGCTACATTCTCTTATAGCTTTGCTTATAACTAGTCCCAAAACAGCTGATATGAGGAGAACTCGCTGGTGCTGAAGCTGTCACTGGGAGAAGGTTTAAACAAAATTAACATTAATAAATGGTTGGAGAAGTTACATGAGTAAAGAGTATCAAGAATAAAGTACACATTTCTGTTTCATTTTCCTTTGTATATTAGATTGCCTTCTCTTCATGTTCTCTTTAGACCTCTTTCTGCAAAAGTGGTGGGGCCAGCTTTCCACGGGGTGATGTTGATGGAAAGCCAAGGGGAGCCTAATCAAATTAGCCAAAGCAGAAGGTGTTCAAAAAGTACAGTAGGCAGTCATTGCAGTGGCAGCTGTGAGCTTCAAAGTAGTCGTGAAACAGCCCAGAGTGTGGGACTTAAAATCCATCTCTGCTGTTTCTACAACCCTTGCAATTAAAATCACTTTCCTCCTACAGACCCACCTGTCTGAGTGAGCTGGAATCTCGGCTGGATCAACACGTAACTTGGGAAAATGGGAGGTTGGTAAGTGCTTGGCTGAAGAGGTGCCTCTGCCCTACAGCAGCTCAATAACAAGCAGGCTGGAGTGATTTATACACCAGCTGCCAAACTGTGTTCAGGGTCTGGCACAGGAGTGAGACACGAAATGGAAAAGCACTCCCTGGTGCAGAGTGGTTGGAGCCACGATGAACCTTGGGTAGGGCTTGAGAGTCTCTAAATCTTGAGTTCTCCTTTCACTGAGGACCATGCCTAGGGACAGGTGTCTGAACCAAGAGCATGATTGCAAGAGGGAGTTTATCTGGTTAGGGCCCTGGAGAGGATGCAGTGTGAGAGATAGAGGCCTGGGTCTCTCATGAAGGCAAAAATTTTGGTTCTTTGAAACCAGGTCCCATTTGGAGTCTACAATCAATTCTGGCTGACTGTAAAGGCACACACAGCACCCCAGAGCTGGGCAGGCACCCCTGGGTGGATGGTGGAGCTGTGAATGCACACCCAGCACACCTGGGTGGATGGTGGAGCTGTGAATGCACACCCAGCACATCTGGGTGGATGGTGGAGCTGTGAATGCACACCCAGCACCCCTGGGTGGATGGTGGAGCTGTGAATGCACACCCAGCACCCCTGGGTGGATGGTGGAGCTGTGAATGCACACACAGCACCCCTGGGTGGATGGTGGAGCTGTGAATGCACACCCAGCACACCTGGGTGGATGGTGGAGCTGTGAATGCACACCCAGCACCCCGGATCTGGGCAGGCACCCCTGGGTGGATGGCAAGGCCTGGGCTGGTGACTGGAGCAGGTTTTTCCAAAGCATGACCGTATGTTTTGTGTGAAACATCTTTTGGCCACTCTTAATAAAGGAAGTGCATGCTACTGAAGCTTTTTGTGTGGCTTCCTTAGAGCATTGAGCATTTGATTCCTGACAGTGATGAAGGATTATTTCTTTAGCTTAGAGGAGAGCATCTGAGCTAAGCCCAAACTCAGCTACTGAGAATGTGGCAGGGCAGGGACGAGAGTTCTCCCAGGGCTGATTGCACCATTCCTACCCAGGTGATATCCCCAGGAAAATGAAGCTGCTGAGAGAAACCTGGCTTGGGTTGTGCAGAAAGTACTTTCCACAAGCTGCATCTCCAGAATAGTAAGGTAACATCACCACTGTGAGAGCCGAGGTTGCTGTGAGACCCTGAGCATGCAGAGCAGGGGAGGCGTGTCCATGGCAGAGCCTTTCTTACAGCCCAGAGATTGGGGTGCAGTCCTTGTGGGGTTTGGGGGCTGTTAACAGTTTTTCAGAGCACACAAGCATGCTTGAATAGCAGATTTACTGATAGTAGCTCTGATTTCCTTAGCTGCCTTTCACAAATCCTTGAGAAATAGGCCACAAACACCCAGAGTGAGATCTGTGTGTTTGAAAACCACTCTTAAGGGCTTAGTTAATTGCCTTTGAGCATAAGTTGCCTTTGAGCATAAGTTGCCTTTGTCTCAGTCACAAGGTCTCAGGTGAAGAGAAGAGAGCAACTCACAGGGCACCTATTTGTGTATCTCACTTGAACCTTTACCTCCCTGTTGGAGTTTGGACTCTTCTATCCAAATTATGAAGTTAATGAATTCAACATAACTTTATGTTGAGTGGCTGTGCCCTGACTTTGACACACACCCTCTCACTTCAAACACTCCTGGATTGCTGTGGGAGTGTCTTTAAGAATGCATGCACTGCATCTGGGTAAACTGCATTCCCAGTCTCCCCTATGCTTGACATTAAATAGAATTCACAGAATCACTGGGTTGGAAGAGATCTTCGAGATCATCGAGTCCAGCCCAGCCCTAACACCTCAACTAAACCCTGGCACCCAGTGCCACATCCAGGCTTGTTTTAAACACATCCAGGGATGGTGACTCCAGCACCTCCCCAGGCAGCCACTCCAGAGCTTTATGAGTGCTTGAATTCTGTGTTTTTCAAAGCCCCCATCACTCAGAAGGTGACAGCTTTTTCTTACAGAGTGGTCTCTGCTCCCCTGAACGTGCACACACATTCTGTGTGTGCTCATTCAGAAGGAATTTTGAACAACCACCGTGTGAAAACATCAGTTGTCATCTCCTTCCTTGCTGCTTCCCCTCAGGAACAGCTGGCACTGCTGCTGTTAATGTTAATCTCTGGTTAATGCTCAGGTGAAATGGGTTACAAGCTTACACCTCCAGCACAAGCCTTGCTTTGCTCTGGTTTAGCCCTTACACGCTTCTCTTGATTTTGGGGTGGAAATGGGAGATGTGGTTTCCTGCCATCCCATGCCCATTTTTAAACAAGCTTCTCCCCAGGGAGGCAGGACTTACAGACAAGATTCTGTCAAGATTCTGTCAGAAGGAGATATATTTTCTGGTCTTGAAGGGTTTTCTTTTTTTTTTAGGAGGGACTGAGCATTGATGGTACTTCAGTTTATTTTTCTCTTTTATTTTTTCTCTTTGTAGAATCTGACATTGTCTAGACTTTTTAAAAGAAAAACAATGTCAGCTACAAACAGATTGCTTTTAAGTATGAAGGAACATAAGTGGAGTAAGTATTGGGTACAATTCACTTATGTCAAAATAAAACCCTTAATTATTTGTTGGCTTGAAGCACTTCTGTCTGCAGTGCAGAATGGCTTTCAGACTAACTTGGGCCCAGGAGATCTGTGAGTATGGCTCTGGCATTTGTGCCTCTAGCACAACAGAAAATAAATGGTAAAATGGATCATTTAAATTCTCTGGGGGCAGGGAGAAGGCTCCCTCCCAGGTGAGCACACCCCTGGCTCAGAGGGGAGATCAGGAGTGCTCAGGAGGAGCAAGGACACTGGGAGCAGTTTGGGGGAGCTGACTCTCAATTCCAGGAGCAATTCTGTGTGTTTGAGTGAAGAGACACACACAAGGAGAAGTGATCCCATGGGGTTTGATACTCTATCATTGCATGGGAACAGTCCACTGCTTTTGGAAGAACAAGGTAAATTACAATTCTAGCCACTGAAGCATTTAAATAGTCTGCCTTGCCAGAAATTTAAATTGCTCCTTAAGAGCAAACCCATTTTGTGAACTTTAGTTTTGCCAGTAGCTTCTCTGACTCAGCAGAGTTTATTTTATAGCCTGTGTATTAGTGGGGTGCACAGAACTTTTTGGAGAGTTTCTATGCATAAACAGACCCTTGCACTGTGTAAAACAAAACTGGAGAGAAAAGACACCAAAGCACAAGACTAATAGACAACAGAGCTTAGAAAACCAAAACATCTCTCCAGGGTAGGACTTCATCTTCCCACAATTTAAACGAGAAAAATAACAAAAATTCTAACAAAACCTTTTATATAACTTCAATGTTGCAGTGATCAGTTTCAGGGTTGACGTGACAGCAATTACAAACAACAGTTATGCAATTGCCTCGTTGATGGAATTGAAATTAATACAGAGAAGGGAAGGAGCCAGACAAAAAGAAGTGGCTTTGGGTAGGATTGTTATGCTTGAAAGAAATAAAAAAATGCTCAGGTCAGCCTCTTCTGAAAAAATGAGCATAAGCCCAGGCTGAAAAATCTCCTTGAAAAACAGGCAGAGTGAATTGCTCTTAAAAATTCTCTTTGTGTTAGAGGCAGAATTGTGTTTATCTTCTAAGGTTTACAGCTCGTTTTTTTTTTTTAATCTGACTAGCTAGTTCAAGAATTTAATTTTGCTCACGTTCCTTTAAGTCTCCTTTTTTAAAACCATTTAGCAGAGTGTCACTGGGTATTGTGATGGCAGCGTGGCTGAGTCACACCACCCGGGGAGAGCCCACGCTCCGTGTGCACCCACAGCATCCCCTCCAGTCTCCAGCTGGATGTTTGGGAGGGGAGCTGAAGGCAGCATCTGGCAACCCCGGGCAGGAGTTCCTCCTTAGGGTGAATTCTGTTTGGTAGGGCTTGGATTCATGGAAAGAAAAACTGGGAAAATCCTGAGCCTAACTGGAAAATCCTGAGTCAGAGCCCTGGCTGCATTGACAGGAGCTGTTGCTGGCTCATTCCCTGACATGTCTCTGATGAGGCAGGATGCAATCACTGTTCACACAGCAGTGGGTTTGTGCAGACACGAGCCACGCTCCTGGAATTCATCTGCCATTCAGAGGTGGGTGTATCAAACCCTGCCAGGGTGGGTCTCTGACTGAAGAAACACTGCAGATTTTCTGTTTCTCCAGAACTGGCCCAGGGCAAGGTTCCCTGCCCGGGGCAGGGTGGAACCAGATGATCTTAAAGGTGTCTTCCAACCCAAACCACTTTGTGATTCCATGATTTTCTCCTGCTGATTCAGGGAATAAAGCACCGAGGGAGACAGGGGGACAGGAATTAAACCTGTTGTTTCTTTGCTCCTCCTCACCTTTTTCACCCTGAGTAGCAGGAAGCAGAAGAGTCCTGAGCTTTTTGCTTCCAGAGGGAGAGGAGGAGCAGATTTTGGAGGACCCTACAGGAGATGGGTTTGCTGCACATCCCACTACCATGTGCTGGTTGGTGGGAGTCACCCTGGGACTGCAGTGCCCTGCACAGAACAGGTTCAGTCAGAGCAGTGCTGAAGGAAACCTGCCGGATGGAAAACACTGACTATCAGAATGGAAAACACTGATTATCCGTACCTGCCATGAGCTCTTGTGCTGATTCCCTACCAGCTTTGCCACAAGTAGGTGTTGGACATGTGGCTTCATCCCCAGCAGCCTCGTTGCTCAGGAGAAAAGCTGATCTCCATAAAAGCCTTGGCTGCTGAGTTCCCAAAGGCCACTTGTTCCCACCTGTGTTTCTGTGTGGGCCAGGAACTGAGCATTGCATGTGGCCCTTGGCTGTTCAGTGCCATCAAAAGTCCAGTTTCTGTTGTTTTCTCTTGCTTTTCCTGCTTTCCTCCTCCTATCTGTTGCTATGGGTTCTAAGGGAACCAGGAAAATGAAAGCTCGCGTGGCCTCTGACATCCTCCATGCCAGAAATAAAGCCCTGGGAGGTTAAATCTGATGATTTTCCTAGCCTTCCCCTCTGGAGACATGGAAAGTTTAGAGGAGCTTGATCTATAGTGTGGCTGGGCAGCTGTGATGGGTGCTTTGTTACAGTCCAGAGCAATCAAGCTAACACAAACCAGAGCCTTTATGGAACCCTTTAAAAAATGATGGATGTTCTGCAGCAGGAGAGGAAGGGGAATCAGTAGGTTAGGTCAAACTGCAGAACACGATAACCAGGGCAATTAATACCACTTAATGGGAAACTGCAAGCTCTTGGCTCCTCAGATATTGGAGTTTATAATCCAGGCCAGATTGCCTTTGAAGTGTGGCTCTCATCAAGGGAGGCTGGAGAGCCTGGCCACAACAAAACCATTCCATGGAGATGATCCCTGTCGCTGTCTGCCATGTCTTAAAGTAGTTTTTGGCTACTGGCTTTGGGGCTCTTTGTCCCAGCACTGTAGGAGCTGGGCAGCTTTGGGGGAGGGAATGGGATCCCTTTCTCTGCAGAGCTGGGAGCTGGACTCGGGTGGCAATGGGGCCTTTCCCCACCAGCTGCTGTTTATGCAAATTCCCTGAATCAGCTGCAGAGCTGTAACTGGGCACGAAGTGGTTTTGTCTTTGCTGCTGGTGATGGTGCCAGCAAGCCTGCAGCCTGAATTCCCATCTCAGAGTGCATTTGCAGGACCCGTGCTCTGAGAAAGTCTCTTTTGTGTGCTGGCCAGCACAGAGCCCTGAGGTGGATGTTGGGAGGGACAAAGGCTGTAACAGCACTGGCCAGGGCACATTCTCCTCTCCTGCAGCACCTGGGATGTTTCCATCCCTTAATTAACCTGAGACATGCCATGTTCCAGGTACCTGCTGGCAGCTCAGGCAGCTCTTTCCTGAGAGCCAGAGAGGGAGGAATCAAACCACAGCAGGAGAAACCAAAGAGAAAGAGGCAATTCCTGCTGAACAAGTGTCACCAGGATATAAAACCCAGCCTCCTCCTGTCCTTGCCCTCTAGATCTGTGCAGGGCCATGGGTGTAAGTCTGCACTTCCTCTTCTTATTGCTTTGTGCTGTTCTGGTTTTCTCTGACAGAGTGCAGCCACATCATTCCAGGGTTTCCTGTGTTCTGAAATTGGCACACAAGAGGAGGAACTGAGGTCCTCGTGCCCATGATGTTTTTTATACAGCTGCATAAAATTCATTACTGTGTTAGTTTTGATTTCTTTTATCAGGGGTGCCAAGCACAATCACTCTTCTCATTAAAACTAACTTTATTTTTAAGTTCCTGAAGGGAGACAGAGGGAATGAAGAAGTGGAGTTTTAGTCTTCTCAAAGTGTCTTGGAAAGGAAATTACTGGATTATTGTAATTATCCCCAAAGCAAGAATATAAAACCTGCAAAATTGGAAACTAATTTTCACTGCAACTTTTTAATTTAGAAAGCGACTTTCATTCAGAGTCGATTCATTCTGAAAAGATGGAGGTGGTGGTTATGTACAAAATTATTTTGAACAGGAAAATGTCTCTCTCTTACTTTTTAACATGATATACCTTGCTCTGAAAGGTTTTCTTCTTGACTTGGAAGACAAGGTAATTTCAGATGGTTAGAATCTCTCACAGAGAGGACTCTGGCTTGGCCTTTGGGCAGGCTCAGGAAAGCCACACTCCCCTCCTTGCATTCAAGTCATGTTTGGTAGCTTGGCTTTGGGACAGAGGTGCTTTTGTCACGGTTTGGAGGACTGAAAAACAAACCCTTAATTACCCTTGAGAAAACCAGAAGGACTGTACTGAGAGTCACCAAAAGGTGTGTGGAAAAGGGCAGATATTGGCAGCCCTCTTCCAGCTCAGCCATGTGCAGTTCCCCAGCAATAACCATGGAGCCAAATGCCTATTTCTAGACAACAAATATAATAGCATTAGAGCAGGAGAGAGGCTGGGCTCAGAGAACTGCATTAGCATATTGCACTGTGGGCTCCTGGCCTGGGAGAGTGTCCATAACACAACAGTCTGCTGAACCACCCCAAGGTCCAGCAGCCCTGAGTGACAAAAAGCAGATTTTGCAAAGTAAACCCAGTCCTGCTCTTACCTCCCCAGCCCCCTGTGCTCAACCAAAGCAGTTCCATCTCTGCACAACCTTGTGCTGAATGAACATCAGCTCTCTAAAGCCAAGTCTGAATTTAGCTCGTGGTTTTTTATCTCCAGAGGTGTTTCATTAGCTCCATTACAAGCGACATGTTCCACTATGTGCTGCTGACTGAAAAAACTCAGCCAACCTAAATCCCTCTCCAAACAGAATCCAATTAACCTCTTACTCCCCTTCCTTTAATCCCCTGTGCCTCATGACTCATTCACAGCCACACCTTTTGAAGAAGACCAAAGATAACTGGGCTGAAGAGCTGAGGTGTTTGTCTCGGGTCTGTCGGGCTGGGCTGTGCAGTGACTGTCCCAGAAGTCAGAGCCTGTGTGTTTTGTGCTGTGTCCAGGGACAGTTCTCTGCTGCACAAACCACCACGGGGACAATCCCAGAATGGTTTGGGTTGAAAGGGACCTTAAAGCTCACCCAGTTCCCATGGGCAGGGACACCTTCCACTGTCCCCAGTGGCTGCAAGCCCCGTCCAGCCTGGCCTTGAACACTTCCAGGGATGTCACTTCCAGGACACTTCCACCTTCAGGAGACTTCCAGAGGCAGCCACAGCTTCTCTGTGCCAGGGCCTCCCACCCTCAGAGGGAAGAATTTCTCCCATATATCTAACCTAAATCTACTCTCTGTCAGTTTGAAGACATTCTCCCTTGTCCTGTCACCCCAGCTGCTTGTGAAAAGTCTCTTGTCAGCCCCATTAGGTACTGAAAGGCCACAGACTGGTCAAGCTGAAGCTTCTCCTCTCTGGGCTCCCTGGTTTTCTCAGCCTTTCCTCCCAGCAGAGCTGCTCCATCCCTCTGATCAGTTTGCTGCCTCCAGCAGCCCCAGCTCCTTCCTGTGCTGGGAGCCCCGAGCTGGAGGCAGCTCTGCAGGTGAGGTCCCACCTGAGCAGGGCAGAGGGACAAATCCCCCCTCAGTTGGGTGCTGAGATCTGGGGACCTGCAGAGCCCATTCTGGGCCACAGCTGGGCTGTGCTGGTGCCTGTGCACTGCAGCTCCTGGCTGGGGGCTGCCCCAGACCCAGGAATGTCCTGGCAGCACAGCTTCCCCACTGCTCCTGGCAGGACAGACGGATGCTGAAGTCACCAGTGAAGTTCCTGGCCTGGAATGGAGAGCTTGGACCAGTGCCCTGCTCCAGCACCCAGCCCTGCACAAGGCTGACCCTCCCCACCCACAGGAGCCACCCTGAGCCCTGGGCAGCCAGGCCATGGCACAGCACCCAGCTCTGCATCCGTGCTCAGGCCCTGGGGCAGCAAGGCTGTCAGCTGGGGCCAGGAGCTGGGGTTTGGAAACCCTGAGTGCTCAATTTGGCCACTGCCTCGCTTTGCAAATCCACACAAACATCTCATTTTCTCCTTTTTTTTTGCCATCATACCCATGGTCTGTGTCCTGATGAACTTGTACTGCCTGTGAATTTGTGGTAGGATTATTACTGGAATTTTGTCTGCTTGCAGGCTCAGAGAAGCTCTTGATTTGAGATTTGGGCTGTTGCAGTTGTTGTGTTTGGTTTTGTT
>VWZV01004524.1:163156-194491 GCA_013397155.1 Irena cyanogastra
CTGCTCCTGCTCCTGCTCCTGCTCCTGCCCTGGCCCCGGGCAGCTCGGGGCTCTCTGGTGGATTTCAGGCGCTTTCTGTGCTCTAAGCCCAGCTCTAAGCCCGGCTCTGAGCCCGGCTCAGCCGGCTGGGTTTGAGAGCCACAGCCCCGCTCCCAGGGCTGAGCTCAGCTGCCCAGAGGTGCCTTCCCCATGTCCCCAGCCAGGCTGGGATGCTCACAGGTGCCACATCCCGAGGAGCTCTGGGCTCTCTGGAACCCACCCAGCCTTGCTGTGGCTTTGGCCTTGTGAGAGATGAGCAATGCCATGGCTGACTCTCACAATTAAAAGGTAAATATCATATATATATATATGTTAGGAGAAGTTTTATAGGTTTATAGTTGTGTTTTACCCCCTTGTGTTGTTATCAGGGCCGCCCTGGGTTGGGGACATTTGGGAGGGTTGGTTTGTTACTGTGGCAGCACCTGACCTCCAGTCAGGATTTAAGGAAGTAAATTCCACCACTGGACAGCAGAGAAGGAGTGGATGGACAGAACTTTGGGAGGGGCTAAAGGGTTAAAAGGTGAAACCTGCATTGTGTGGGTGAGCACATGGTGGGAAAAATCCTCTGCTCCTGGAGCTGTAATATTTTCTCTATTCAGTCTCCTGTTGTATTTTTGATAAGGTTTTAATAAAACTTCTAAATTTTTTGAAAGTAAGCAGCATTTCTCACAGCCTGTTTCTTTGTCTTACACTCTGTTCTTGGAGACCTTTTGTTTGTGCCCTTCCCCTTAAGGGGTCAAGTGCTTCCACGGGGAGGTTAGCCTGTAGTTTTCCATGGATCCAGACTGCTCCATGCATGAGTGGATTTGTTCTGTGATAATACAGCCGAGCAGGCAAAACCACAAGTAAATCAGCCTGGGGTTTTTCCCCATTTTTAATAACAGTTTACTATTCTGTAAGTGCATGTAAAGCACATGCCCTGTTCTCCCAGCCAAGGAGCCTGACAGCTTGTCAGCAAGAACTACCACAGGTCTAGAGTGACTGATTTATACAAGTAGAAGCACACGTGCCAAGACCTGGCAACAGCCTCCTCCCTTTTTTTTCTTTTTTATTGCAATGACTTGGCAACCCTCTGCCTTCTCCTTCATCCAAACTTTTGCCTTTTATAGTCTTTGAATAACACCTTTTTTTAAAATATGTGTAGCAGCTTCCCTCCCTTCCCTTTCAGCCATTTGCTCTCCTTATCTGCATTGGCCGTGGGACAGGAGATCTTGGCTCCACAACAAGCAGTTCCTGGCTGAGTAGGCACAATCACAAAGCAGATTGCACGTGGACCTGTGTTTTGGGGACTGGGATGGGCGTGTTAGGGATTTGTTACACTTTTTTTACCTGTGTTCTGACATCTCCAGGCTCATGTGTTGTACCTGTTTGTGCTAAAACTCACCTCCCTTCACAGAAAGGTGCACCCATCTGAGCTCACACTGGTGCAGTCGATGTTTATTAGCACTAATCTCGTGTCTCCAGTGTGGAATGGTAAGGAGCTCGTTTAAGGAACCGCACAAATCCCTTTGTATCCATGCAGGAATTCTTACGTTCATTCACACACATCTAGAAGCCACCTTGTGTAATCAAATGGCCTCTGACAGAGATCCAGGCTGGATTTTGCCAGGGTTTCTGCCTCTGCTGTCTGTCCCAAGCCTGTGTTCAGGTGCAGGCTCCCACACAGCTGTGCAGCCACGCGCTGTCTCAGACACCAGCATTCTCAGGCACAGACACTCTCTCACACATAAGCTTATAGATTTATGATTTGTTGTGAGAGTGGAAAACAGCTGCTGCAGGCTAATCAAATACAGCAGAAGATTTAATGCAAAATATTGAAAAACACTGTCTGCTCGGAGGGCGAAACTCTGAAAAACATGCTGGTCTCGTGGCGCTGGGCCAGTGTGAGAAGATTTGCACCTGGCCATGATAAACGTCAGCAGAGGGGCTGGAGGAGGCTGCTTCACCCTCCCGGGCTGCCAGACTCACAGGCTGAAGTCATGTTGGGTTTGGCCCTGGGCAGAAGCTCCGTCAGTCTGGGGCTGTGGTTTTCCAGGGCCCTGCAAGCAGAGCGTGCAGCAGGAGGAAGGAAGAGCAGCCCGAGCCTTGCCAGGTCGCTGGCAGAGCAGGCTGAGACTCTTGCTGCTGGCTCCCTGCTGCCCATCCCTGTGCACACATGGAAAGCCTGTTTCTTCAGGGCTGTCAGTTCAGCACCTTTCACCAGTTCTGCTAAGGCTGCAAAGGCTGGGAAATAATTAACTGCAAATGAAGGAATTTCGTCTCAGGTTTCTGCTGACTGACGACACAGGCAATTTATGATGCCATGAGAAGCTCAGGCTGGGATTATTTCTGTGTAACACCCAATGCTGCTGCTTGGCAGCTCGGTGGCGGTGTTGGAAGGGAGAGAACTGGATTAATACCTTGGGGATTTCGACTATAAACCTCCATGGCTTTGGAGTTGCAGGGCTCAGACTAAAGCTGTGGCAGTTTGCAACATCCTCATCTCCCTTTCCCAGTGCTGTAGGTGGGACTTGTCAGCACAGCTCTTCCCTTTCTCACCTGGCAGGTATGATCTCACTCATCCATCTCCAAGAGTCAGACCATGAAAGGCTGGGCTGTGAAAATAGCACAGGATCTGTCTTCAAAGTGTCCTTCCCACAGAGCCTTGGCTTGGCAGCCTCAGATGCCAAAACAAAGCCACCTGCTCCTGCTTCCCTGGGTGCTCAGCAGAGAGACAGGATTCCTGATCAAAGCACTCCCAGACTGATGCTGAAGGACAGATATCTGCTGTTCCTGTCCATTCCTGGTCTGCTACAGGACACAGGAGGCTTCTGCTTCAGCAGAGCCTGCAAAACGAGGTCGGTTTTGTCAGATGGTGGCTGTGGGGTCAGTCCTGTTACTCACCTGTCAGTTTTTCTGGCTGGAAACTCCCCAGGCTGAACCAGCAGGTCAGTTCTGCTGCCCACCCTGCTGTGAGCTGGGCTAAGGTTTTCTGAGAGCCGTGGGGCAGCGGGGCCAAGCTCACTGATTCTGCCATGCCTGTGTGCACACTCTTCACCCGTGCCTCACTTCCAGGAATTCCTGCTCTGTCCTGTCCACACAGGAATCCCTCCCTGTGCCGTGAATCCCTCCCTGTTTGGCCGTGGCTTTGGGACCATCAGCTGTTTGGGCTCTTCAGTCTGCTCTGTGCAGCGAGGCACCAGCAGCTCTGTGACTCACAGCTCTGCCTGCCGAGGAGCCCAGAGTCCCTTCTCAGGGGTGGACAGCCCTGGGTGGCATCAAGTACACACTGAATTGCTCCATGCAGGGATAGGAGAAGCATCTGTTCCTTGCAGATGTGCAGTCCTCTCATTGTTTGTTAGATTTCAGGACAGGAACCCTCTTCAGCTCTGTGAGACACTCGCTGTTCTCAGATGTCTGGGAGAGTGTGTGGGGTGGGGGGAGAAATGTCTTTGTGTGACGCCAGCAAGGAACAGAGACAGAGGTTTGTGCTCTGTGGAAAATACTTGAAAGGCCTTTGAGCTCTGGCTAATCTCCACTGTTCCTGTGTTTTCCAGCAGCAGGCCGAGGGAGGAAGAGTGCAGAGGCAGGAGAGCAGGGCTGAGAAGTACAGCTGGACATCTCTCCTGGCAGAATCCATTGTGGCAAATGGAGCTGGATGCAACAGAATCCAGGCTTAAGCTTGGCTCAGATCGTAGGCCCAGCAGAGCCCCCTTAGATCTGCAGGAGCTTTGTCACATTTCAGCCTCACTGAACCAGACCCAAGTGCAGCTGTTGAATTCAGCTGTGGCACAGGGCAGAGGGGAGGTTGCCCACATTTGAGGCCTTTTTGCCCACAGGCATTTTATGTCTGTGTTTTTTTCTACAGATTTATTTTCTTCTTTCTCTGTAGATCAGCTTTTAGAATGACTGCAGGCTTTGACCCGTTAGTGTAAGAAACCTGAGGCACAGAGCTGCACAGCAGCACACGCAAGGATGCCAGGGAGGGAGTGTTTAGCAGAGCTGTGTTGTACCTGAATTCCAGGTTAAACCTTTGATCCCCTCCCAGCTCACTGCATTTTGGCCATTTGCAGAGTGCCTTTTGCTCTGAGTTACTGTGCCCAAGCTGACAGGCTCCTGCCCACCTGGGTTCCATTTCTGATGGAGACAACTCTAAACCAGACAGGATCTGAGGAACAGAGGCAGAGTGGCTCTCAGTTTTCATGTATGGGTTCAACCAGGTGCAGACTGAGCAAGGCCAGAGTGGAAATCTGACACTGATTAAAGCAGTGCCAGGAAGAATTGTCCCTTCAGTTTATCCCTCCCACTTCTCACGGAAGGAAAACTCCATGCAGCCCCCAGACTTTCCTAGTCAACACTTGTTCCCTTTCCTCTGCACCAGCAGAAAAGCTTTGTTAAAAAGAATCATTTTCAGGATTTTGAATGTTTTGTTCCTGCCAGTGAGTCAATGGTTTTTCCAGTCCCTCCCCCACACTGAGTGAGTGCAGGCTGAGTGTGGTCCAGAGGAAAATGTGAGTTCCACGTGTCCTGGCCACATGCTGCTCCAGTACCAATGGTAACCAGATGGTGCCTTGCAGATCTCCAGCAAGGAGAAGTGTTAGCAGGAGTCAGTGCAGGGTAAATGCATAACCCAGCCTTGCCTGTGCCCAGCAAACACCTTCCCACAGGATGGGTAGGGTGTAGGTCCTTGGGGTGTGGATCAGCATGGCCTGAGCTGAGGAGGGCTGGGCTGGAGTGCAGGAACCCCCTGTAACAAACAGCACTGAGCCCAGACTCCTCCTGCAGCTCTGACCTCCAGGACTCTGCTGTACTGCTCATCTCCACTCCTCTGCTCATCTCCACTCCTCTGCTCATCTCCACTCTTCTTCCTCTGAGCATGTTTTCTCTTCTGGGAGAGGAAATTAGAGGGGCTGGACAGCAGCAGAGACAGGCCTTGGGATAATTCCAAGGTTTCAAATGCAACTGGTACCTTGTCCTTTTGGCATCTTACTCGTTTGGGATGCAAATGTTGCCAACCATCTGTAGCTGGAACAGCCCATCAATTGCTTGGCAGATTTGAGGACTGTACAGAAGAAACCCTGTCAGACCCCTTTGTCCTTGCATGGTGCTGCATGAACACAAAAAAAGATGCCTGCAGAGCTCTCAGCTCCCCCAAACTTATCACCATCACCATCATCTTCATTTTCTGCAGAGTGATAGGAAAGCCAAAGGCCAGATATCCAGAAGATGATATTCCTGTAACAACCTAAATACCTGGGAAGATTTCTGGGACGTGGAAGAAAGTCCTCTCAGTCTGAGGTTGGTGCCTTAGCTTCCCTTTCTGTGCTTGCCCTGGTCTTTGCTCCCACAGGGGTGAGATTTCCCATTCCTCTGTGGAAACAGCGAGTTCCTGCAAGCACCCAGACCTCACTTCCCTCTGTTCCTGCTTCCTTATTTTGAGCCACAAAGGGAGTGAACAGGAAGAGAGATCCATTGATGATTTTTAGGGTAAAATGTCAGGTAGGTTACCTTTATTAAAGATAAGCTAAGTACAAAGAAAACATAAGCTTTACTCAGGCAGCAGTTCACAGGAACTTGGCAGAGGCCTGCCTGCATTTCAGAATCCTTCTCCTTTTTCTAGATGAAAGCCCTGCAGAAGGATTTGTTTTTCAGACAGAAGGCAAGCCAAGTTGGTGATTTCATCCTAAGGCAGGCTGTGTCAAGCTGGTCCTATTCAAACACGCAGGAAATCAACCCTGGAGCTGGTTCAGAAATGAGGATGGAGAGTGGGGGGAGAGAGGGGCCCTGAGGAGGACGAGAGCTGGATTCTGAGAGCAAGCTCAGAACAGGCAGAGAAGGTACCTGCTGTCAGGAACCCATCCCTCACCCTTGGAAGGATTAACTGGCACAGTTTCAAGCAGCATTTCTTAATTTCCAGCTCTTCCAAGCAGCTCCCCCATCTCTGTCCTCACAGATTGCTGCAGGGACATGCAGGGCACTGCTCTGACAAGGGTCAGGTGGCCACCACAGCCCAGGGGGGATTGTCCAGAGTTCCCTCATTCCAGTCTGCTTTTTTCTGGTCAAAACAGGGAGAGGAGAGGAGAGGAGAGGAGAGGAGAGGAGGTTGCTCTGGGAACAGGGAAAAGGGAGAAGGAAATGGAAAAGAACTGTGAAGGCATTCTTTGCAAAGTGTCACAGTGCTCCCCAGTTAAACATTTGTAGAGCAGCTATGGAACACCAGTGATAGAGGGGAGGCAACAGATGGCAGAATTCAGAACATTTGTTCTTGGGTCTGCTTCAAAATCTCTGAGCTCTTTGGACAGTCCATTCCCAAGCAGCAAGGGAAAGACTGTGGAGAAAAAATTGGCATAATTTTAACTTCTGCATTTTTGCAGCTGCCAGCTTGCCTGTTGTTTAGTGAAGACATCACTGCAAGAAGCTCCATGGCTCTGCAGCAGGCTGGGAGCAGCACAGCACAAGGGAAACCCGTGAGAAAAACCTGCCTGGGATCTGTGTGTGAGTGTGTATAATCCCCCACCCCCAACAACATCTGCAGGGGCTTCTGAGCAAGGGGGGCAGAGTTTGCTGTCACTGCTGGACAAAGCTCAGACCTGCCCCTTTGCACTCACTCTGTCTGCAGAAAAACTTCAAGGGCTCCACTCCTTCCTTTCTAGCAACTGCTTTCATGAATCCAGATTTTAGTGGTTTGGGTCTTATTTAAATCAAGCACTTTCTGATGTGAATAATACCAGCAAAACTTTTGTAACTTGGCCTGGAAGATGGGAAAAATGCAGACACCAAAAGCCAAGGCAGGCTCTTAAATGTCAATACTCATTAGGCACATTTTAACATTAGTGCCTGGTGCTGGAATCTGCCCATGCAGGCTGGAGGATGAGGAAATATTATTTGAACACATCTGCTCCAAGAGATACTGTCAGACTTGGGGAGCATCTTGTGGTAATTAGGGGAATTCATTTCATTATTTAGTCCAGCAGCGTTTTGGGTTTTTTTCCTGATTTTTCCCCCCCTTTGGTTGTTTGTTCATTTGTTTGTTGTTCTGGTTTTTTTTTTCTTTTTTTTTTTCTTTTTTTTTTTTTTTCTTTTTTATGGGGGATCCATTAAAATTTTATTTTCTGCATTTTCTAACAACTGAAAAGCTGCCTGGCAATATTAAGCCTCTGTGTTCTCAGAGCACCTCCCCCCTGCTGCAGAGCACCTGGCTAAGAAGCATTTTGGAAATCAAGGAAGACAACCTTGCAAGCAAGTATTGTGCTGTATTTGGAATTTTTGGCTCAAAACACAAAACAGCTGTAGACCAAATTTGCCTTTCCCCTCTCCTGTCTCTGCCACATCTTCTCCCTCTTCATTTCCCAATCCACACGTGTGCTTCTCTCTCCAGACAGAGCCCCCCCTGTGCTGTTGGTAAAGCAAACCTCTGACTCTCCTGTCCAAAATCCCGCCCTGGGCCCTCCCAGTCACTGGTTTTGAGTGTTCCATACTTAGTGTGAAAGAAAGGGGTTGAACTGGATCATCCAGGTTATGTCCCAGGCCAGAAGCATCTTCTTCCTCTTTCCAGCTGCTCCTGCCAAGGGCAGGGTGGTACCTGTGTTCCCCAAATCAAACCCTTCCCTCAGCAACTTCCATCTCCTGAGAAGAACCACAAAATCTATTAAAGAAAATAACAGCTTTAAGCCCTTTTTTTCCCCCCCTGGAAAAGGGGCCTCTAATATTGTTTAATTAAAAGCTCATTCTGCAAGGCTCATTTGATGTCAGCTTTGAAATTCTGTGCATTTTGTTTCCATTCTTCTCCTTTTGTGTGCTGAATTCAGAACATTTCCAAACAGGGTTTCTGTGCGCTCCCTCCTTGAACCTCAGTGCTTTGTGCAGCACTGAGCAGTGACAGAGTTATGTCAACCTCTCTGCTTCACTGGGCACATTTGTTCTCTCAAAACCAACACAGCAGCTGGAGACACTGACATCTGAAACACTCCTGGCTCCCTTTGCAGCACAGAGCTGCTCTTTGGGCTGCCTGGAGTGCACAGAGTGCCTTGCACTGAGCTTGAGCCAGGAATGCAGGTGCTCAAAAAAAAAAAAAAATCCTTAGCTAGGAAAATCCAGGTCCATGGGCTGGTGTTGTGACTCCCAGTCTGGCTCCATGGGGTTGTTTCATTAGTGTGGAGCAGCTCTGTAGGGTGGGGGTTGATTGGGGTGGGTTTGCTTAAGGTCAGGCTCGGGTTGGGGCAGGCTCGACCCAAATCTTCCAGTGAAACTAAACACAAGGAGGTGGCTGAGCTTTAATCCTGCTCCTGGAGGAGGAGAGCTGGCTCACCCTGCCTCTGCTCCAGGAGCTTCTCCAGCCCTTCCTGGGAAGGTGAAAGGTTAAAGGAAAAGGCAAGGGTCTTATACTGGGGAATGTGAAGGAAAAAGCAAAGATCTTATACTGGGGAATGTGAAGGAAAAGGCAAAGATCTTATACTGGGGAATGTGAAGGAAAAAGCAAAGATCTTATACTGGGGAATGTGATGGAAAAAGCAAAGATCTTATACTGGGGAATGTGATGGAAAAAGCAAAGATCTTATACTGGAAAATGGGATGGAAAAGGCAAAGATCTTATACTGGAAAATGGGATGGAAAAGGCAAAGATCTTATACTGGAAAATGTGGTTTTGCAGGAGATGGATGTTGGAGAGCCTGACCAAAAATCCTTCTCAGATTCAGGAGACTAAGCTGGGCAGCTGTGAGGATCCAGCTTGCTGGAAAAGCAAGGTGGGATGTTAGAGGTACAAGATAATGCCTGAGCACAAATGCTGTGTGAACTGGGGTGGGGGCTAGAGCTGTGCAGTGATTGTATTTCTGTCTGATCACTCTCTGGGGAGTGGAGAGCTTGGCAGTGCTGCCGGGAGAGCAGGCAAGGTGTTTTAGCTTTTTTAAAAAACTCATTGAGACAGCAAAGGTTATCCAGAAAATAAAAAAAATAAAAAAAATAAAAAAACAACAAAAAATTGATACCAAGCTCTAAGAAACTTGCAAAAGAAATGCAGGGTCTCACCCTGCTCCTCAGTTGCCATTTTCAGCACACCTAGCTGCTAGATCCCATCCTTGGGTGGCCAGGGATGTGGAAGCCTTTTTCTCACTCACAGCAGGGGCAGAAAACAACCACAAATGTCAGTCTTGGAGAACTGAAGCTTTTATGGGAGCAGCTCTGTTTTGTGCCTGGATGAGCACTTTGAGAGGACAACACCACCAGAAGGTCCTCGAAGTGCTGGGAAGATGCAGCATGGAGGCAGTGAAGGGTGGGAGTGAGAGCTCGTGTGGGTCCCTTCCAAGGCAGAATATTCTGGGATTCTGTTCAGATTCTGTGCAGGGAGGTGGGCTGGCAGGGTGAGGGGGCTGCTCAGCTCAGTGCCTGTTGCCTGAAGCATTAACATGGTAAGGTCTGAACCATTTAAATTTATTCCTAACTTTATGTGTGTGCACAGCTCATAAAATCAGTGATGTGGGTGCCCAGTGGAGAGGAAAGCTTCCCACCTGATGGGTACAGTGAATAACAATGATGGTGCAGTTGCACATTTTAGAATTGTTCCTGCTGTTCTAGAAAGATGAAGCTCTGCCATGAAATGGTGGATTTCCTTCAGCCTTGGCTGTTTCTTAGCACCCGTGTTAGTTTTCATACGGCTTTTCCATTTGTTTTTCTCAGGTTTTTGGAAACAAAGTGCATTTTAATATCAAACTAGTGTGGCAAGTTATAAAGTGACCTGAGCCATGGAGGTCAGCCTCCACAAACCTTGTGGACTGAATCTTTTCCCCCCTCTTAGTGCCTTTTCTCCTTCTTTGCCAGAAGAGGAAGCTTGAGTGAGAGGGGAGCAGGTTAACAAAGAGTCTCTTCAGGGATTTTTGTGCTGCCTTTGCCTAGCCTCTGTGCCAGTGGTGAAACAGGAACATTGGGACCCAGGAGTATGGAACTGGGCAGGCTTCCCCTGCCTGTGCTGAGCAGAGGGTGATATGGGGGGTTTCTGAATTCGGGGGAGCCTGTGGTACATTCCCAGAGTGGTTCTGTGCTCCCCAGCCAGGTGGGAACAGAGCTGTGGCCGTGGGGCCTGTGGCTTCAGGAGTCATTCCTGTTGTCTGATGCTAAGAAAGGAGTGGTTGTCATGGTTACCTGCCTCCCTTTCCTGATCTTGCCAGATGTCTTCTCTGGAGCCTTGGGCTTGGAGCAGGATTCAGCATTTCCCTCCTGTTGAGATCACACTCTGATCCAAGCACCTTGAATTTCCAATGTGCTGCTCTGTCACTCTGGGGTGACATTTGTGTGCTTGGGTGTCTTGGGAGCCTTTGGTGCTCCTGTCTCCTCACTGATCCTTCAGAACAGGAGAGAAGTGATTGAAGTGAAGGCTTCTGTGGGCTTATTTAGGGGTGCAGCCTGAGTTTGCAGTGGTGTGGGGTGTCTGGGTGTTCTCTCTTCACCGGGCCACTGTATCTGCCACAGAAAACCTCCCAGGGGTCAGCCCAGCTCTATCTTTTCTCTCAGTCTTGTTTTTTAATATCAAACTAGTGTGGCAAGTTATAAAGTGACCTGAGCCATGGAGGTCAGCCTCCACAAACCTTGTGGACTGAATCTTTTCCCCCCTCTTAGTGCCTTTTCTCCTTCTTTGCCAGAAGAGGAAGCTTGAGTGAGAGGGGAGCAGGTTAACAAAGAGTCTCTTTAGGGTTTTTTGTGCTGCCTCTGGTTGGCATTGCTTTGGAGAGGAAACTGAGCTCTGAGAGAGCTCATGCAAGTCCTGCAAGATCCCACGCAGCATGGGATGGCAGGGAATGCAGCAAGTCATGCTGTAGGAATTCTTGGAGGAGGAAGGTGAAGAGTCTCAAAGGAAGCATAAGGTCATTTCCCTTTTAACAGAGTACATTTCAGAGATGCTTTAACAATTGATCAATATCTAAATGTGCAGTCTGCTGTAGGGCTTGGGGTTGGGCTATTTTAGACTAACAACTGGGAGCCATGTGAAGAGGCTGAAGCCCTGAGCTGCAGGAAGGTGACTGTCCCATGGGGAAGGATCACTTGCTCCTCCAGGCCTCTTTTGAAATGAGGTCAATTATATTCACCATTTAAGGAAGATAAATCCAATTAAAATTATGAGGGAGCAAGGAATCCACTGTTGCTTTCTTTCTGTTCAACTTTTACAGTAACAACCATGACCAAAACCCCAGGAATGAGGGGCAGGGGAATCTCTGTGCATGGACAGCCAAGTGTTACAACACAGCCCTGGCTCGGGCTGCTGAGCCCCCTTGGAGCCTGGGCTGGAACATCTGCTCCATCTCCTGATGGAAGGTCAGCCTGAGCAGCCAGGCACAGGAATCTGGTCCTGACTGCTGCATGTGGCCTGGCTGCTGGGGCTGCACAGCTGTGTCTGGAGCTCGGGGTGCCCTGCGCGAACGCGGCGGCCTGGGAGGTGGTGCAGGCAGTGCTCCAGGCTGCTCCGTTCCCTTCTGGCTCCTGGGTGGCTGGAGTGGCTCCCAGCAGAGGACTGGGCTTCCCCAGCCCTCCCAGCAGGTGCTGGGGAGGTGCTCTTGGCGTGATGGAAGGAGGTGCTGTGGTTAGGGCAGCAATCCTTTCCTGCCTCCTTGGCTCTGTGCTGGAAATGTGCAGGACCTGCTGCTCTGCCCTGCCTACCTGGGAACAGCCTGGGATGAACTCAGCTGCCCAGCATCTTCCAGCAACACATCAGGGGTTTTGCACCCCCCCTTCAATCTCCTGAAATCCACACCACACTTCTCTAACACCTGTCTGGGAGCTTCTCTGGAGCAGTGGGCAGTGAGCAGCTCTGGTTGTCCTGAGAACTGACCTGGGCTCCATCCTGGAGATGGGGAGGGGATTGGTGCTCTGTCCTCAGGGTCACCAGTGCCACAGGAGTGGGAAGGCATTAGTCTTTTAATTAGCATTAATAAGGCAGGTATTGTCTAATTAAAAGACTGATAGTGACACTGAAGTTGTATTTGAGGTTTAACTGCTGCAGGACCCTGACTGAACTGTATGTTTGTTAACCCTCAGTGAGGGAGTTCTATTTCACTGAGTGCTGTTTATTTAACATACAGTAAGTGTCTTAATGAATCTCTATTAAAGGCATATGTGGAAACCTTAATTTGAAGCATTACAGAAGACAGTGAGATCTTCAGTTCATAAAATCCTTTTTAAACATTGTGAGCTCCAAAATCTGGCCAGTGCCAAAGCAAACTGTATCCTGTAAACTCTGTGCCAGATGTCTCATGTGGGGTATGCTTAAGGCCCGAAGAAAACAGGGTCTGAAGGGAACAGTTTGGCCACTGGCTCCCTAATCCAGCCTACATAAAGGAGTTTCATTTCCATTCAGGAAATCACCTCTCCTGGATGGATCCTGTTCAAAATGTGTCTGCTGAACAATCCTTCTCAGCAACACCTACACCTGTGGGCAGAAAGAGGATCTCGTGGCAAGCTTTGGGAAGGATCTGGAACCTCTTGAAGTTTGAGAAAGATGAGATAGTAAACAGGTTAGAGGCTTCTCTGGGTATTTGGTGATGCACTGACCACTGCCTGGCCTGATGTTGAATACTGAGAATATTCTGATATTTCTGGCTGTGATGTGAGATGAAACTTCAGCCAACCTGAGTCACTTGTGTGAAACTTGTTACTGTGCCTTGTTCTGCTCTGGGCAGGGCACTCCAGGATATTGGGGTTAAAACAAACTCCAAACTTAATATTTAATCCTAAATGTTGCCATAACCCTATCCATAAAACTAATCCTAACCCTAAACATTAGGTCAACTCCAGCACACATTCTAATGCTAACTATAACCAAACTCTAACCCTGAAGGTAACCTAACCCTAAATGCCAACCTTACCACAAAACCTAAATGCTGACACTAACACTAGGTACTTCTAAAGGCCACAAGGCCTTTAAAACTAGCTCTAAAACTAACAATAAACCCCAAATATAAAACCTACCCTAAGTACCACTAACAGCCACCATCCCTAACCCTAACATCATCCTTACCACCAAAACCAAATCTAAACATTAAGCCAAACCATAATACTAAACCCAAACTTTAACCTAGCCCTTACAAAACCTACCTTGAACCCTAATCCTTATTAACCCTAACTCCTAATCCTAAATTGAACCCTAACCCTAACACCCTAACCATAACTCTAAATATAACCCTTACCTTGCCCTAAGCATAACTTCCTAATCCCAAACCTTAACCCTTGTCTTGCCTTGCCTGCTCCTCCTTTGACCTGCCCTGGTTTGTCAGCCCCAGCCTTGCACTGCCTTACTGACTCCTCTGTGTCCCTCCCTTGCCCTTCCTACCACTCCTGTGCCTGGCATTGCCTTCTCCTCCTATGACTTTCATTGTCTTGCCTATCTCTCACCTGCCTTGCCTTGCAAACCCTCCCCTTCCCTTCCCTTCCCTTCCCTTCCCTTCCCTTCCCTTCCCTTCCCATGCCTTGACCTGCCTACTCCTTTCTTCCCAGGCCTTGCCATGCTTTGTGTTCCTCTCCTTTACTTGCCTTGCCTTTCCCACACCCCCTTGCCTCACTGACCTCTCTGTGTTCTTGCCTTGCCTTCCACTCTGTTTCCTTCCTGTGCCCTGCCTGCCCTGCCCTGCCCTTGCCTTGCCTTGTGCACACACTGCCCCCCTGGGCATTACTGCCCCTTTCCTGCATGGCCTGGCCTGGCCTGGCCTGGCCTTGCCTACCCCTCCCTGTGTCTGCCTTGTCTCTACATCACTGCCCTTACTCTCCCCTGCCCTGCCTTGTGTGCAGCTTCCTGGCCTTCACCTGCCTNACAATAAACCCCAAATATAAAACCTACCCTAAGTACCACTAACAGCCACCATCCCTAACCCTAACATCATCCTTACCACCAAAACCAAATCTAAACATTAAGCCAAACCATAATACTAAACCCAAACTTTAACCTAGCCCTTACAAAACCTACCTTGAACCCTAATCCTTATTAACCCTAACTCCTAATACTAAATTGACCCCTAACCCTAACACCCTAACCATAACTCTAAATATAACCCTTACCTTGCCCTAACCATAACTTCCTAATCCCAAACCTTAACCCTTGTCTTGCCTTGCCTGCTCCTCCTTTGACCTGCCCTGGTTTGTCAGCCCCAGCCTTGCACTGCCTTACTGACTCCTCTGTGTCCCTCCCTTGCCCTTCCTACCACTCCTGTGCCTGGCATTGCCTTCTCCTCCTATGACTTTCATTGTCTTGCCTATCTCTCACCTGCCTTGCCTTGCAAATCCACCCCTTCCCTTCCCTTCCCTTCCCTTCCNTGCCTTGCCTTGTGCACACACTGCCCCCCTGGGCATTACTGCCCCTTTCCTGCATGGCCTGGCCTGGCCTGGCCTGGCCTTGCCTACCCCTCCCTGTGTCTGCCTTGTCTCTACATCACTGCCCTTACTCTCCCCTGCCCTGCCTTGTGTGCAGCTTCCTGGCCTTCACCTGCCTGCCCCTCCCTCACCTTGCATGGCCTTTCATGCCCATCCCCGGCCTTAACCTGCACATTCCTCCCTCTCCAGGCCTTGCCATGCCTTGCCTTCCTCTCCTTTGCCTTGCCCTGCCCGTCCAACCCCTCTGTGTTCCTGCCTGCACTGCCTTGTACAACCATCCCTTCCTTGTACAACCATCCCTTCCTTGTACAACCATCCCTTCCTTGTACAACCATTCTCTCCTTGTACAACCATTCTCTCCTTGTACAACCATCCCTTCCTTGTACAACCATCCCTTCCTTGTACAACCATCCCTTCCTTGTACAACCATTCCTTCCTTGTACAACCATTCCTTCCTTGTACAGCCATCCCTTCCTTGTACAACCATTCCTTCCTTGTACAACCATCCCTTCCTTGTACAACCATTCCCTCCTTGTACAACCATTCCTTCCTTGTACAACCATCCCTTCCTTGTACAACCATTCCCACCTTGTACAACCATTCCCACCTTGTACAACCTTTCCCTCCCTGTATAACCATTCCTTCCCTCACCCTACTGCCCCTTTCCTGCCTGGAATTTCCTTGCCTGGCTCTCCCTGGCCTCTTGCCTGGCCTACCCATCACTGGACTGACCTTCCTTTGCCTCAGCCTTGCCTACAATTTCTGGGCATTCTCTTGCCTCACCTTGCTCTGCTTTCCCCTCACGGCTCTTGCCTTGCCTTCCCTACGTCTCCCTTGACTTGCCCAGAGTTGTCTACACTCCAATTCCCTTGCTTTGCCTGTGTGGAAGGCAAGGCAAGGCAAGGGAGATGTGGGCAAGGAAAGACAAAGCAACGGCAGCCTAGGCAAAGCTGGAAAATGGGGCTGAAGGCAGGGCAAGCCCAAGGGACTCAGAGTGCCTTTGCCTGGGAAGCAAAGGATGTAGTCCCAGTGTTGGTGGATCACATTGTAAGACACCATTAGGAGTTAATTCCAGGGGGACATTTTTGTCCTGACACCTCTTGTGTGGGAGCAATTCTTGGATGTATTCAGTTCTGGAAGTGGTGTCCAACCTGCAGCTGGCAAGTTCCTGAAGGAGGGTGGCAATGCTTTTCCATGGGCAGGAAAACACATAGCCCCAGTGTTTGAGGTGCAGGTAAGAAGCTGCCCAGTGGAGGTTGAGGGCAGCAGCCACTTTCTGTCCTGGCATATTTGGTGAGGGAGCATTCCCCCAACTTGTACAGTTATGGGATTGGTATCCCATATGGGATATTTTGGGGATATTTTGAAGGTGATGTCCTGAAAGGTTCAGTTTGGCAAATCATTTCCACCTTTCAGAGCTGGTGATCTGAAATTTCTGGCAGTACCTTTATTTTCAGCAAGATGAGCAGCTCAGTCTTGGCGTGCAGCTGGGACAGTGCCCAGGGCAGTGACAGTGACAGTGCTCTGGCTCCTTTGTATGGGATCAATCCTTGGATGCTTGCTGTTCTTGAGGAGGGAATCCCATTTGATGAGATGGGGTCATAGTTCCTCTCTTTGGCAAAGAAACCAGTCTTGAATCCACACATTGGATGGTCTTGGTGAATTTAATTGCTTTTTCTAGTCTACAGTTCTGTCTGTTGGAGCTGTTGGACCGTTTCAGGGGGAACGCAGAAGCCAAGCTGGTGAGTATTTTGTCCTTTAGCATGTGAGCAGTCCCTGTGCTGCTCAGTTTGGTTCCTGGCTCTGTGAGGCAGAAGGATTCTGATGGTGCCTAGAGCTGAGAGGGAAAGTGCAGATACCAGGGGGTGTGCTGCAGTTCAGGTTAAAGCCAGCAACAATTTTATTAGCTGGCACTTTTGTGAGCTCTGTTTTGCTGGATGTTTTGGAGTTTGTAGCTGAACTCTGATAGTGACAATAATTATTAGCAGGAAGGATTTCATGTTGCAATTTGAGTGTGGTGTAAATAAGATTTTGTACTCGGAAGGGGAAGGTCCGTGAAATCTTTTTGTCCTGACAGAGTTTATCTGAGAGCAGTGATGCTTTCAAGTCGGATCTGCCCTTTGGTGGTTTAGAGACAGGCAAGGACCACTGGCTTCTTTTGCAAGTCCACAGCGCCGTTGTGTGGTGGTTTTATGAGAGCTGACCTCTGCCAAATGCAAGTCAAGAGCTTTTGTATCCTGGCACTGTTGGTGTGGGAACAGTGAGTGCCATGCCGGGGTTCCCTTGTGGGTCCTGGCTCTTGGAGACTGACAGAATGTGAAGCTGCCTATTACTGGGAAGGAACATGAATCGTTTCATCATTGTGCAATTTATGGGCTGCAAAAGAAAAGTGAATTCCAGCACTGCCTCTTTCTTCCAGAACCTTTTCTGTGCTGAACATTTTCAGCTCCTGAACATTCTTAGTTATGGAGCTGGACTCTGTGAAAGTGCCTGAGGGCCCATTGAGCCGAGCACACAGAGCTGTGTGTGCTGCTCTTTAGAAGCTGCGAGGGGAAGGTGAAGGCCAGCACTTACTTTTTGTTCTAGGATGTCTGGTGTGGGAGCACTTGCTGGACATGTTAAGTTTTGCAGCTGGAGTGGAAGAATGTGATGGGACCCACAGCTGAGCAGGGAAGTGCCAAACTCCAGAAGATGTGTTGCTTTTCCCGGGATGCAAGTTAAATGAGGAGACAGCAACAGCTTGCTGAGCTGGAACTTTTTGTGACCAATATTTACATTTGATACAGTTTAGTTTCAGCAGCTCTGCAAGATTGAAAGAATGTGATAGAACACTGAGTTTGAAAGCTCATAGCCTTGGTTTGAATGATGTTGTTGCTATCCTTCACAGTCAATGTGAAACCCAGCAACTGTTTCCTCCTGTTTCCAGATTAAAATCATGGAGCTGGATTCAGTGAGAGAGCACAAATGTAAGGGGCATGCAGCACCTGGCCTAAGCATCACCATTTTGGTGTTATCTGCCAACTTGCTGAGGGTGCCCTCTGCCCCAGCTCCCAGACCATTAGTTAAGGAAAATGTTAAACAGGAGAGGTCCCAGTGCTGATTCCTGGGAGACACTGCTTGTTCCTGGCTCCACTAGACTTGGTGCTGCTGAGCAGCAACCCTGGCGCCCAGCTGTACAGCCTTTTCCAGTGTCTAGTCCTGGTCACTGTTGGCTCATGGAGCCCATGTTCCTTTGAGTGAATTGAACTTCATATTTAAAAAACCAAAATTCCCAGGTGGGCACATGCAAGCCCACAGCTTTCAAAATCCCATCACACCCACATCCCTCACTGCGTGTTTCCACCAATTGCCCCAACACCTGAAGAGAAGGAACACTCTGTAAAATATTCATGAAAGGCCAAGAAGGGGTTTTAATTATGGCTTTGGCTCCTATACTTGTAGGTTCCAAATGAGCGTTTCCTCCTTTTACTTTCTGACTGGCGGTGCTCCCTGAGCTTCACAAACCGTCTGGGGAGGTTGTTGCCCTGCTGTGAGGATCTGCTCTGCCGTCTCTCTCTTGGCAGGGGTTGTTCCCAAGCACCCCCGGGTGCTGGAGAAGGGTGGAAGCTCCTCTTGGAGGGCCCTGGAGCTGTGTCATCGCTGTCAGTGTCATCAGCATCTGGAGGACTCGTTCTCTTCCTCCTCCTCCTCTCTGCTGAGCTGGTGTGGTTGCTGGTGTTCATGAAACATCTGCGGTGCGCATTGCCCCGGTGTGGGGATCTGCTCCTCTCCTTCTCCCTGGCACTGTTCCTCTGGCTGCTTGTCACCCTAACCCTAGCAGGCAGAGCCTGTGGTCCTGCAGGACCTTCCTGGCTGCTGGTCTCCTCGTGACTGAGGAGGGAATTGAGTGATGAAGGAGATGACATTTCTTCCATTTGTGAAGCACAGCACCTGAAGAAAAAAAGAGGGATCTCTGTTCAGGGCATTTCTTGCAGACTTATCTGGGATTCAGTAATTTTTTGGAGTGGTTTCTATGACAGAGAACCAAGGTCACCATGGGAAATTCAGACATCTAGAGTCTTCTTACCAGGTCTGTCCCTGTCATAGGAAGTCCTTGTCTTTACAGTCCCTACAGCCTCCATTTCACAGAAATCACAGAATCACAGAATGGGTTGGATTGGAAGGGACCTTAAAGCTCATCTCATTCCAACCCCCTGCCGTGGACAGGGACACCTTCCACTATCCCAGACTGCTCCAAGCCCTGTCCATCCTGGCCTTAGACACTCCCAAGGATCCAGGGGCAGCCACAGCTGCTCTGGGCAACCTGTGCCAGGGCCTCACCACCCTCACAGGGAAAAATTTCTAATCTAAATCTGCCCTCTTTCACTCTGAAATTGTTACCCCTTGTCCTGCCACAACACTCCCTGATAAAGAGCCCTCCCCATCTTTCCTGGAGGCCCCTTTAAGTCCTCTTCTCTGCATTAGCCAGCTTCAGAGTGCAGACAAGGAGCAGCTTACACAGGACAGCAGCCTAAAGCCCAGCAAGGGAAGAGAAGAACTGGTGTGGGATAGTTCAGAACTGACAGCATTGAAGGATGCAGGCAGGAATGGCCTCCTATGGCAGAAACACGCAGGAGGATGAGAAGACAAACAGCAAAGCCAGGAAAAGGAAACAAATTGTGAACATGTCACCCTGGTATTACCTGGCATAGAACAGCAAGTAGGCTTGCTGGTCCAGAACTGAGTGGATGCCACAACTATCCACAGACACATCGTTCATCTTGTACCACTGCCCATCGCTGGCCTGCAAAGGAAGGCATCCATCTCTGGGGGGAAAGGCAGTGTTTCTGCACAGAAAACTGCCAAACTGAGAGCACGCCAAAACAAGTCCAGTCCAGCCCCAAAGCAGGAACTCCCCCAAAGCCTTGGCTGCCCCTAACACTGCCAGGATAGTCTGACTTCCCAGCACACATTCTTCCCATCAGGAGGGAAGTCGCTCTTCACCTTTGTGTAGCAGAAGAAGTGTCCACCAAGACAGGTGTGACCAGTGTGCACCACGACAGCGTACAAGGAGTAGAGGAGGGGCTCTCCAGCTGGGTCAGACATGTATGGCCGAAGATCCAAGCACTCGGGATACTCCACAACCTACGGAGAAACCAGGATGGCTCAGGAATGTTCCTGAGCTACCACATGAAGCAGCCTTTGACATTTAATGGTTTGGGTGGGAGGAAACTGTTCTCTGCCAGAGCAGAGTCCAGGCTGGGCCTCCCTTGGGAAGTCTCCTCTCCCCAGAAGGGAACATGAAAAGCCCAACACGAGCAGCTTGTGACAGAGCCTTGGAGAATCTTCTCTCCAAGGAGGAAGCTGCACTCATACACACCTGGGTGAGTTTCCTGCGGCTCTGATCATCAGCCCTTCCCAGACACACCGTGAGGACCCTGGGTGCATGATGGACTGTCACCACCTTGGAGGCTGCAACCTTCTTCTTACACCTTGAACCCAAGCACAGAGCTGAGTGCTGAAATGAAGCCTGCCTTACCTCAAGGGTGCCAGACAACCTTTCCTTTCTCACACCCTAGCACTAACTTTAAGGCTATTCCAGGCTGTGAGGCCATAATAAAAAATACTGCATCCCGTTATTGTCCATTAAACCTCAGAAACTGATTCTGCTTCATTTCACACAGCCCCTCATGCAGAATCTGGTGTTAATGTATCATAAGAAATCATCTTACTTGCTACATTTGAAGAGCTTTTTCCCATCCGTATGCTTGGGTTTCACAAAGTCCTCCAGGGCTGTGGTGAGGGATGTAGCTCCCTGGAGGAGGAGAAAGGAGCCACTGAGCTGTGGGAAATGCCCTCACCCAAACATTTCCCAGGAGCTGACAGGAAGGCCCAGGCAGCTGAGGCTGAGGACCCCACCATGACCCTGCAAGCAGTGTTTGTAAGGAGACAGAGGGTGTGATACTGAACCTTTCCCTATGTTCCAGGGGTTCCTGGGGCAACCTAGAGCTCCCTCTCAGTGCCACTGCTCAGTTCAGCTCTGATGGCGTGCAGGGGCATCAGAAGTGAAAATTGATCCAACCCTGCTGCTAGTATGCCTGCCTCTTTTACCAAGTATTCTCTGTCTTTGGCAGCAGCCACAAGCACCAGCAAAACACTTCTGACAGCTGAAAGTGCTTTTTGGGTAACATTTGGGGTTTTTAAAATCATTTTATTGAGCTACAAATACTTCCTTTCCCAACAGCTGATCTTTCTGGAGGAGGTCCTGATATCCTTTGTCAGACGAGTGTTGAGAGAGGGCAAAGGGAAGAGGGAGGAGAGTACATCAAGGGTGCAGAGGGCATAATGCTACTTAAACTCAGCACCACAAAGAGACCAGTGCCACAGCCTCTGCAAAGGACACTGTCCATTCCACTCCCCACTCACCACCAAGATCCCCTTCCCTTGCAAAAGAGGTTTTTAAGACAAATGCTTCGGTTCTGGAAAGCTACAAGGGCCTTGGGACCTCTTGAAGCATAATGGCAAACCTCTTACCTTGATTTTCAGAAGGACATCCAGGAAAACCTTGAAGAAATCAAAAACTGTTTTGCAGCTCAGGCATGTGACTGGAAGGAAAATCAAAATGCTGAGGGAAGTTAATTGATGTCAGTTTATGTTCACGGGCACTCCTAGGCCTGTCATCACAGGACCAGCTGCATGTCACAGGCACAGAAGGGCACAGAAAATGCCAAGAAGGGCAGTAGCTGTGGAAGCATACCTCTGGATCTCAGAAAGCCCCCAAATATTTGATGGATGATGGTAGTTTCTTGGGAAGAGACATCCAAGCTGGAAACAAATGGCAAGGCAGAGAGTTACCTCCTCCAAGAGTTTAGCACTGAAAGCCCTGAGTGTAGGTTTTCCTTGATGGGAGCACTTCAAGTAGCCCAACAGATTCAGGAACATTGAAAAGGGAATTTTCCTGTGCTTACTCGTGGCTTCCACTCAGACAAGCTCTGTGCATGGCATTGAGAGCGCAGCGTAAGAACTCATAGGCGTCTCCCGGGATGTCAGGCTTAAATTCTCCTATGACTAAGAAAGAAGTTAGTAGTTCTCCCCTCACAGAAGGAAAGAAAACCTGTTGAATCACCTGAAATTGCTTACATTTGAGGTCCCTGATGATAGCCCTCGGCCGGATGGCACTGGCTGAGGAGAACAGGACCTTCCGAACGTGAGCTTCCATGGTGCACATCATGCAGAAACCTTGCTGATGACCTGAGGGAGGAGGGAAGCTTCTCAGCTCAGCAAAACAATCCCCAAGTGGAAAACCTAATGGAGGTCTTGAAGTTGTAAAGAGTCTCTACTCCTCTTCTCCCAAGGTGCCAATTTCCTGACAAGCCTGGGACATTTTAGTGCATAGCAAATGTTCTTCACATGGAGGCTGAACTGGCACGGGTTTTCTGTGCAATAAGCCAAAAGGGTTCAGCTCCAAGGGACAGACACCCAGGGCTGGGAAGAGGTGCCTTTCAGAAGATGAATGCACCTTGACAGGACAAGTGGCTGTTCATTAGAGTGTTTGAAGAACATAAGCTCCTGGGGCTAGCAAAGAAGGGCTGCTATTCCCCTAAACCCAGCTGCAGGTTCTGGGAATCCTTGGGATGAGCCCAAGAGATTTTCAAGGAGATATTTCCAAAAGTACTCACAGTAGCGGCTGTGCTGACGAGAGAGCAGGTAATTAGCCAGAGGAGGAGTGTATGTCAGGCACTGCAGGATGACGTTGAGGTAGCAGGTACTGCCAAGGTTGTAAAGTCCTGCCCCAGGTCTCCGTTTTTGCCGCCAGTTCATGCAAATCTTCTCCGGGGGAAAAAAGGTCTTTTTTGGTGGAGTCATGCCCTTGTCAATGACTGCAGGCAAAAAACAATCAAAAAGATATGAGACAACAGGTGAGGGAGGTAGTGAGTTGGGGTCAGGAGCAGCAGAGGGAAATGGGGGACAGTGGGGGACAATGGGAGACAATGGGAGACACTTTTGGTGCACTTTTCCCTGGATAATGGCCAGGCAGGGCCCAGAGAGTGGTAGTGAATGGTGCTGCATCCAGTTGGCATCTGGTCACTAGGAGTGTCCCCCAGGGATTAGTGTTGGCCCCAGTTCCTGTTTAATGTCTTTACTGATGCTTTGGATGAGTTGATCAAGTGTACCCTCAGTAAATTCACAGACCACACCAAATCTGGGGTGTCAATCTGCTGGAGGGTAGGAAGGCTCAGCACAGGGCTCTGGACAGGCTGGATCCATGGAACGAGACCAACAGCACGAGGTTCAACAAGACCAAGTGCCAGGTCGTACACCTCAGTCACCCCATGCAACACTCCAGGATAGGGCAGAGTGCTTGGAAAGTGGCCCAGGCAAGAAGGACCTCGGAGTGCTGGTCAACAGTGGCTGAGCATGAGCCAGCAGTGCGCCCAGGCGGCCAAGGAGGCCAACAGCATCCTGGCTTGTATCAGGAATGATGTGGCCAGCAGGACTAAGGAAGTGATTGTCCCTCTGCACTTGGTGAGGCCACACCTCAAGTGCTGTGTCCAGTTTGGGGCCCCTCAGCTCAGAAAGACATTTATGTGCTGGAGCATGTCCAGAGAAGGGCAGTGAAGCAGGGGAAGGGTCTAGAGGGTAGATCCTATGAGCAGCACCTAAGGGAACTGGGATATTTTATCCTGAAGAAAAGGAAGCTCAGGGGTGCCTTTATCACTTTCTATGACTACCTGAAAGAGGCTGTAGCCAGGTAGGGGTTGGCCTCTTTCCCCAGGCAACAACCAACAGGACAAGAGGAGGCAGAGTCTGGAGCTCTCCCAGGAGAGGTTCAGCTTGGACATCAGGAGGAATTTCATCACAGAAAGAGTGATTATACATTGGAATGGGCTGCCCAGGGAGGTAATGGAGTCACCATCCCTGAGGTATTTAAGGAAAGACTGGACATGGTGCTTAGTGCCATGGTCTGGTTGACATGGTGGTGTTTGATCAAAGGTTGGACTCGATGACCTTAGAGGTCTTTTCCAACCTAATTGACTCTGTGATTCTGTATGTGAATATTTAAATGCTGAGTTCACTCTTTGACACCAAGGATGACAGCTCTAACCCCCAACCCAGAAACATCAGGGGAAGCCTAAGGCCCTGTTGACATCTACTGACAGGGAAACACTTCTGGAAAACAGGCTGTTCCTCGGCTTAACCTGCCAAAAGTCAACAAATCCACACTGATTTCTGGGCTTCAGGCTGCCTTCCTTTCCCTCTAGAGCCTCAGATTATCAGATCTTCACTTTTCCTGACTGTAATGTGATGAAAATAAGCAACACCTGGGTTGGCTGCTCTCAGGGAATGCCCCAGAATTCACTCCAGGCTGTCAGCACATCAACACTTAGGGATGCAGCAGTGGCCATGTCCGTGGTCTGTGGGCATTCACCAAGTCCAAGCCAGCTGGAGAAAATGTTACTCAAAGATGTCATTCCCTGCTGTAGCCATTGCTCCTCTCAGGTACAGAGTGAAAAGCTTTGGATGACAAAGGATATCAGGACCTCCTCCAGAAAGATCAGCTGTTGGGAAAGGAAGTATTTGTAGCTCAATAAAATGATTTTAAAAACCCCAAATGTTACCCAAAAAGCACTTTCAGCTGTCAGAAGTGTTTTGCTGGTGCTTGTGGCTGCTGCCAAAGACAAAGAATACTTGGGAAAACACAGACATACAAGCAGCAGGGAAAAGAGCCAAGTTATCCCAATGGCCAGCCCAGTCCAAAAGGGCTTTTGCTGGCCTCAGGATACCAAGCACTGGACAGGTGAGCTCACAATCACCAGTCACAGGTTCCACATCTCTGCCACTTTTGTGACACAGGGCAGTACACATTGTTGGCCCTGTGGCCACCACATCCTGGCACCTCTCACAGCTGGAAGTCACTGAACCACCCAGGTGCTGATGCTGAAGCATCATGGTTCATGGCCAGCAGAGCTCCTGCTGCTGCCAGGACCTGCAGTCATAGCCTGCTAAGGGCTGTGATTGAGCTTTGGAATGAAAGCTTTAAGCAGTAAAAGATGGCTTTGGGCCCTCCAAAGGAGGACTTGGGTCTTAAGCCTTGTGTCTGCCAGCTCTCAACTCTCCAGCACCCCTGGACTGTGGTCATTGGCAGGTGTGTCCTTGCTGTCCCCAGCCCTGGATGGAGACACCCAGAAAAGGCTGCAGTGCTGAGTCTTGGCCCCTCCACGCTGCCCTGGTGGGTGCTGGCAGCACTCCTGTGGTAGCTGTGGGTGCCCTATATCTCCTGGGTGATGCTGGGCCTCAGGAAGATGGCATCCACCCCGTCCCAGAAGCCTTGGTTTGCCTCATGCTGGTGGGTTGCTCCTCACTGGCTACAGCTGTGACAGCCTGTCCTGGTTCTGGCTAGGAGAGGGGATGTTTTTGTTGTACCCAGAGGTTATCCTATACCAGCTCTCATCACTGCTGGGGCAGGGGTGAAGGGAATCTCTTCCAGGACAAGAGGCTCCTTCTGGTCGAGAAAAAGTGTTGGGGTAGCTGATATTGATTATTGTGACAGGCTTTCCATGCAAATGCTTTTTTTCTCAAACCTTTTGCTATTAATAATGTTGCTATTACTGTTAGTTTTTTTATCTCATTGCTGTTTGCAGTAAATTGTTCTTTTCTCAACCCGTGATCTTTGCCTTCTGTGCCTCCAGCTGGAGGCAGAGGAGGAGGGGAAGCAGCACGTGGTTTTAGCAGAAATACTGAATTGGAGAACACTAAGCCTTGACACAGCTGTGCTGCAGAACATTAAAACCTGCAGCTCTGTGTCTCAAGGCTCCCAGCTGAGAGGCAGAAATATATCAGCTTGCCCAAAAAGCTGCTGAAGTGGAGCCACAGAGCTGGACTGCTGGGGCTGCTGTGCTCCCCAGTGTAACATGGGCACCCATGATGCCACTTTAGGTTTTTACCCTTTTTTTTAATTTCTATGTTCTCTGTATTCTTTGCACACACATTTGGAGCTCTGGCACCTCTTGTATTTGTGGCTCATTTTCCCAGTAATTTTCCATGGCCTTTCCCTAGGCAGAAAGACAAAACCAATTCCAGAACTCCAAGCCCCAAGGGGTACAAGGCCCCTGTGATGTCTGGGTTCTTCCAGGCTACCAAGGCTGAGAACAACTCTTGGAGATGCAAATCATGGACAGAACACAGCTGGTTCTGAGGGGAGACTCCAAAGAAAGAGCTTGACCTGAGGGGGAATTGCATCACCACTTGTCCTCCTAATTAGTGCTTTTTACCAATTATGCTAATTTCCTAACACCTTTTAAAATGTCTTCACCCCTGTGGGAGTGGGCTTTTGTGGATATCTTTCCATAAGTGCCCCTGAAGGCCTTCAAATAAAGATCCACTTTTATATTATCTCCTTACTAAACGATCTTGAGTTGCATTTCCAGGTTAGAAGAAAGGCAACACCCACACCATCACAGAGGAGGAAGGATGAGCACTCTCACCCTCACCACAGCACACTGGGACCTGCTCATGATGAAGTGATGGTGAATGGAGAGATTTGGGGTCCCTAGAAGCCATCTATTCCAGCTGCTGCTGCAAGGCAAGAGCCATCCTTGTGCCGTGGATCAGGGACACGCCATGCTTGAGCTCCGGTGTGTGCACAGAGCAGAGCTGTCTGTTTGTGAGCTCAGCCTCTCATCCCCAGCCAGACCGTGCCCATCTGTCCCTCTCAGTGCCAGTGGCTGCTCTCCCATGTCCATTTCTGTGACAGCACCATAAATGACTTCTGTGGAGCAGAGAGGGAGCTGTTCTGGAGGGGTTGGTGACACTTGGTTCACAAGGAAATTCATCCCTGTGGGCACCACCTCAGTGTGGCCTCAATTCTGTAAAATTTGAGGCATGTTTGACCAAAAAGAAATGCTTCAAAAAGAGTCAATTAAATCAGCAAGAGATAATTTGTGCTGGGTTTCTTGATGTCTCAGCAGTGCTGGTACCTTGTGCAGAGTGTGAGCTCTGGCAGCAGAGGATGGATGCCTGCAGTGCCAGCTGCCAGGCTGGCCACCAGCTGGGCAAGGACAGTGGAGGGAATGACCTCTGCAGGAGCAGATGCCAGTGGGATTGGCATGGGCTGATGAGCAAAAGGGGTTTTAAATGCTCATTTTTCTTCCCCAGCTTTTATTCTCCTGCCTGTGTCCCCACCCCACTTCTGGCCCCTGAGGTGCCCACAGAGAGGAGGACAAAGCTGAAGGGGGGCTGGCAGATCTCTGAATTAAAGGATGAGCTCTGCCTTTATTTCACTCCAAAGTTTACAGCCATAGGCTTCTATAAAAAATCCCCATTTCCAGCCCCACCACCCCAAGGCTTTAACACAGGCCAGGGAGGGGGCCTAAGGGGGCTGACAGCAGGCATGAAGGCCAAGGGCTGGCGAGGAAAGTGGAGGGAAAGCACTGAGCTGGAGCAGCCCCAGACAGGGTGTGCAGGGAGATCTCTGTCCCTGGAGATGCCTGAGAGGCTGAGAAAGGTGAGAGCTCCCACGTCCTGGAGCTGGTGTCCAAGCAGGGCTGGGCTGTGCTGGGGAGATCCCCCCTGCTCCCAGGCAGAGGCTCAGCAGAACCCAGCAGTGCTGGAGTGAAACAAGAAGACAAAAGAGGTTTTTTCTCAATTTTTTTTCTTTTTCTTTTCCCTTTTCTGTAATTTGTCAACAACCTTTGCATGAAAAAGGTAAAACTGCACAGGTATCTCCACAGTTCTTCAACAGCATTCCCAAAACAGCAAAATGGAACAGAAGCATCATCAATATAAACATCTACACTGACCCCCCTTTGCTTTTCTTCCCCTTCCATTTTCCTCCCTTGCCTTTTCCCTCCTTCCCTTCCCACCCCTTCCTCACCCCCATTTCCCTTTTTCCCTTTTGCTCCACCCATCCCTTTTCTCCTTTTTTTTTTCCCCTTGCCTTTCAGAACTGCAGAATATTCCAAATCTCCCTAGGATCACCTCAGAAGTGTTGAGATGGCCCCAAATCCTTCAAATCAATGGCATCAATGACTACAAATAAATCTGGGGACAAGAATCGGGGCAGGATTTGTTCAAAACACCCCACCAGGCTCAAAACTTCTGAATATTTATTGCAATTAATTAATTAAACAACACTGTGATGCTTGATATGTATAGATATGGATTTAATGGTGGTAATTAACAGGCTGCATTAAGATGGTTTCTCCCAGGATGTTTCCCTGTGGATCCCAATTTGTTTCCCACGTGCTCCAGGGACCAGGTTTTATTTTAACAAGGTGTGAAGTGCCATGGAAGGCCAGTTGTGGCAATAAATCCAGGATTTTGGCTTCATTCTCATATGACCCCTTTGCTGAATCCCATTGTTTCCTCATCTCACAACCAAATACTCCAAAATATCCCCCTTGGACAGGTTCCAGGGTGGAAATCATCTTATAAATGTGGTTTGGCCATGGAAGTCAGTTGGAAGGGCTTCATTTGACTTTTGTTTCATTTTTTCAAGTTATTTTATATCCCCCAGTGTCTCAGCTCACAGGTTTTCAGCTTCATGATACTCTTCACAGAACAACATGAGGATTAAAGTGTTTCAGAAACATAAACTCCTCTGTAGAGGCCCAGGACAATCCACATTTTTGTAAAAAAAGCAGTTCCATCCAGACCTTATGAAGCAAAATCATAAAAACGCCCATTTTTTCATCACCTTGTCTCACACCATAAAGTTAAAAACATTTTCTCTCCACTTCCTGCCTCAGGAAGAGTTTTAACTCTCCCAATAATTTAATCTTCAAACTCTTGCCACCCTGTAAACTGTGGTTTTAGGGGTAAAAATTAATTAAAAGCTACTAAATTCTGAATTCTGGAGGAGGAGAGAGGCTGCTGGGAAGCTGCAAGATGAGAGACCCTCACTGTGGCTCCAGGGAATTGCTGCTTTGACTGAAACTGATCCAGAATGTTCTTTGGGTTCAGAAGGGGTGAGGAGGGGCCATTTGAGGCAGCATTTCATCACTCCCTGGGGCGTTATTGTTCTCTTTTGGTTTTGTTCTGCCTCAACAATAGGGAGAACACATCAAATCTCTGATTCCTCCACTTCTGGTTGCCTTTGAAGCCGTTTTTTTGGCGATTCCCCTGCCCACAGCTGGGGCTCACGGCATCGCTCCTGCTCCTTGCCCATGGCAATGGAACATGGCCCCCAAACGTGACGGGGTGGCCACAAGGGAACGTTGGCCTCAGTCCTGGGATTGGTTGCCAACAACAGAACGTGACCCTCAGACCTGCTCATGCAGCCCTGTGACATAACCAGGTGGCCCTTGGAAATGACCACGTGCCAGCGAGGGAATTTTGCCCTCAGCCATGGCCCGGTGCCGCCCATGGAGTTTCCTTTTTTCCCTGAACCCCCCAGATCAGAGTAAGCACTTTTATTTAAGGAATATCAGGTATTTTTATTTACAGGGAGAACTCTGACACCTGCAGGGGCTTTTTTAATGGTTATTTCCAAGGTTATTTTCAGGCCCTGGTGTTCACTCCTGCACCTTAATTAGTGAGAACTGCGCTCAGAATCAGTGAAAATAATATGGAATATTTTGGGTCTAATTTAAGGGTATTTCGCCCTCATGCTGCCCAACATGATTCCTGGAGCACCCCTGAAGTCAGGGGCTGTGATCACTGCCTTTAATTCACTCTCACAGAGATCCAGGTATCTGCAAAACATCTTCATGCACATATCCCCCCCACTGGGGAATGACAAGGGGGGAAATCTTCATAAATATCATTTTGGGGGATGACAGCGGAAGATATTTTTATCTGTAGAGTTTATTGTTGTAATGGATGTTTGCTTTCTTGTTTTCCTTGATTTTTATTAGTAGTGCTGCACCTCCAAACCCAGCTCAGGTCTGAGGAAAAGAGAGAAAACTCCAAAACCAGAGTTTCTCAGATCTGCTCATCAAAAGGGGTTTAGGAGGAGGTGGCCTGGTGCTGATTCCAGGTTATCAGCAGAAAATCCTCAAATCCTTCCAAATCCATTTTGCCACAGTGGAGTTTTAGGGATAAATGTGCATAAATTAGTGATGTAAAGGTGAGTTCTTGTCAAGCTCTGCCAGCATCTGGCTCCAGGTGCTCCTGCTGTTCAGGATCCCCAGGACCACCCCACGCCAGGCACAGCCAGCAAGGCACCATTACTTCTTGGTGAGCTGAAAATGAGCCAAAAACCTGCTGGGTTGGGTTTCAGAGTGAAATGTGAGCTCCTGCTGGGAGAACTCAGAGTGAAATCCAGCCAGTGGACAGAGGAGGAATCACCCTGGAACTTCTCCAGGTTCCTGGTTGTGGGTTGATGCCCTCAGGAGTAGTGGAGCCTCCTCTTGAGGTGTCTGCTGGTCTGGTCACCATCATCATCATCATCACCAGCCCCCTGCTCTCCTGACACAACATTCTCTCTCTGTTCTTTACAGTTGACAGACGGACCAACAACAGCTGGGGCGTGCCAGATACATTTTAGTAAGTCCCACAAGTTTGGGGTGGGAAAGGGGATTCCACCACCCTCGATCTCCATCAGGGCTTCTCTGGTGCTGGGCTGGGTCTCCCAGAGCCAAAACCCCTCTGAGGTGTCCTCCAAAAGGGTTGAAAAGTCCTGAAATGGGTGGAAAACATCCTCCGAAGGTCTGGAAACACTCTCAGAGTACAGAGAATAATGATGGAATGGGAATAAACCCTATTTTACAGTTATTTTACCCAAAGCTATGGCATTTAGGGCTCTGTTTGCTGCCCAAACAATACTTTGCCAAACAGTTCTTGTTCTGATCATGAAACTGTGGGTAATTGTTGATTTGTACCATTATGGGGGAAAAGAGAAAAAGGGGTGTGAGTGATAGAGGGGGCAAAAACTGGCCTCTGAAAACCCACTTGATAATTTAAATTGGTCATAAAACACAATTCCTGGACCATAAATGTGTGTCCATCATTTATCAATATTAATTTGTTAAGTAGGTGCTGGCACTCCCTCCTTAAACCTTTTACTCATTTTTGCAGCGATCCTCAAGCCTTGAACAATTTTTTCCCTGGATCCAGAATGGTGAGTGACAACTCAGCTCCCTCCCCAAACCCACACAACTTCTGTAACACAAACATTTTCTTTACAGAAAAACTGGATTTTTACATCAAACCTCCCCAGAGGTCATGATCTTTTTAGCTTTGAGTTCGTGCTGCTGTCCACGCAGTACAGCCAGCAGGGATTTTGAGGTGTTTTGAGCCAAAACTGGGAACAGGCAGAGCTGCTGCCCAACTGCTGGGGAGAGCTTGGCACTTTCTGCGGCTGCCCCTCACTGCTGCATCCTCTTTTTATTCCCACATTTTTTTAAATTCTACACCAAATAAATATTTGTAATTTATGCTGCTCTCTCAGCACAGAAGATGCAGCTAATACCTCAGGATTTTTGCTTTTATATTTTTTATCTATTTGTAACCCTGCAGTTCATAACAAGTCTAAACTCCATACGCAGTGTGAGCTGCTGCTTCCCCACTTTGGGCAGACACAACAATTCCTCTCCAGGCCTGGCAATCAAGGACACCTCACTGCCTCAGGCCAGAGAGATGGGAACAAAAGTGAGTTGGGGGCAGCAAACTTGGGGTCAATGACTTCATTACCTGAAGCTGGAATTGGAAGATTAACCTCCAATATGCAAATGGACCAAACTTATAAAAGTGTGAAAACGTGTGAGTCCAATTTTTGGGTGTAGTCCCTGGTGGGGTTCATCTGCCTGAAATGTACCTGAAGGCCCTTCAATAAATAGAACTGCTTTTTATTCCCTTAATTTTGGCTGGCCTCTGTTTTTAGGTAGCCCCCAAAAGGCACCATATGGTTTTTTGAAGGTGCTGGGGTAGGCCTTTTCTAAATTACTCCTTGGAGAGCCTTTCATTCCCATCACAGGGGAATGAAAATCCCTCGGTGTGTTTTCCCTCAATTCCCTCATTTTTTCTCCTCAATTCCCTCGGTGTGTTTTC
>VWZV01004524.1:203020-214336 GCA_013397155.1 Irena cyanogastra
GGGAGGGAGGCCGGAGGCTGCGCTGGTGTCAGCGCCGGTGCGGGGGCCGTGCGGGGCGGGGGCTGTGCTCGCGCACTGCGGGGGCGTTTGGGGGTCTCGGGGACGCGGGGCGTGCGCGTGCGGGGAGCGGCGGAGGGAGGGGCGGCGAGCGCAGCGAGGGCGTGTCGGCGTGCGTGTGTCCGTGTGCGTGTGCCCGCGTGCGTGTGTGCATGTGTCCGTGTCCGTGTGTCTGCATGCTGGTGCGCGCAGGGCTGTGCGTGTGTGCAAGGGATGTGCGTGTCCAGATGTGTGTGTGCATCCAGATGTGTGTGTGTGCAAGGGATGTGCGTGTCCAGATGTGTGTGTGCATCCAGATGTGTGTGTGCGTGTGTGCAAGGAATGTGCGTGTCCAGATGCGTGTGTGCATCCAGATGTGTGCGTGTGTGCAAGGGATGTGCATGTCCAGATGTGTGTGTGCGTGTCCAGATGTGTGCATGCAGGGCTGGGTGTCTGTGTAGACGCGTGTGCACGCAGGTGTGTGTGTGTGCAGGTGTGTGTGTGTGTGCAGATGTGTGTGCGTGTCCAGATGTGTCTGTGCATGTGCAGGTGTGTGTTTGTGTGTGCAGCACTGTGTGTGTGCAGGGCTGAGTGTCTGTGCAGATGCGTGTGCATGCAGGTGTGTGTGTGAAGGTGCGCGTGTGCAGTTGCAGGTGTGTGTGCAGGTGTGTGATGCTGGTGTTTGTGGGGCCTGGAGGTGCTGTGGGCATGCTGGGGCCTGTGGTGCATGTGTGGGAATGCACAAGTGCACAGCATTTGTTAGGGGATGCAGGCATGCACAGGGGTGCACAGTGTGTGTGTGTGTGTGTGCACAGCATTGCACGTGGGGGTGCATGGGTGTGCACACACGGACACTGTTGGGGATGCGTGCTTGCAAAGGTGTGGGGATGCACGAGTGCAGAGGTGTGTGTGCATTGCACACTGTGGGATGTATGAATACAAAGGTGTGTATGCATGCAGACCTGCATGGGACAGGGGGTGCATCCACGTGCGGGTGAATGTGTGTGCAGTGTGTGCAGCCCAGCACACATGCACTGCTGCAGCACGCGTGCATCTGTCTGCAGACACTCTGTGCACACGTGCTGCTCTGTGTGTGTGCTTTGCATCTCTCTGTGCATGGCATGCGTGTTCACGGGGAGCACCGGGCCCGGAGCAGGCGTGGGCACTGTCCCCTGTGTTTGTGTGTATTCACCTGCAGGTGCACACGTGCAAGGTGTGCATGCACAGGGCGTGTGCTGCAAGGCGTGGGGCACATGTGCATGGGGTGTGGCCGTGCTGCACTTGGGTGTGACTCAGAACCCTGCTCAGGGCAGGTTTTCCCCAAAGCTGTGATGTTTGTGCTCCCCCGGGAGGCATCGCCAGGGCTAGGGTGCTGACGCCTCTACTGGGCTGCTTCTGGCTTATTACTGAGTTACTCTTTGCTTCCTCTGAGGCTACTGCTAGGATGCTACTGGGACATTCTCAGTAATGTCCTGAGGGAGTAGTGAAATGCTGTCAGGACACAGCTGAGATGCTCTCAGGGTGCTGCTGGGATGCTCCTGGGATGCTAGGAGTTTACTAGAATGTGGACAGGCTACTCTGCAGACAGCAGTAGGGGCCTTCCAGAATGGCACTAAGGTACTCTCAGGATACTCTGTGGATGCTGCGAGAGCTCCACTAAGGTACTATCAGGCTGCTAGTAAGATACTTCCAGAGCCAATACTGAGGTACTCATATGAAGATGCCCCTGGAGCAGCTCACACGAGGTTCCTCTCAAGATACGTTCAGGTTGCTTTCAGCGTAGTTACGTGGCAGTGAGGAAATATCTGGATAACACTTTGCACTACCAAAGTGCCACCAACACCCTGAGGATAACAGCTGTATCCCATTACACCACCACTAGGATCCTGTCAGTACACTCGTTATCTACTACTGTGATACTATCAGGGCACCAGGATGCTCTTGGGATGCTCCTGACAGAATCAGGATATTCCTGCCTGTGCTACTACAACATCAGGACTACGCTGAGCTACTCAATGGCTGCTACTAAGGTCCTCTCAGTGTAGCACAAAGGTACTATCAGGATGTTGCTAAGATGTTATCAGGATGGCATCCTGGATACTCCAAAGTATCACTTTGCTAATGAGGCACTACTAAGATACTACAGGTGACTACTAGGATGCAGCATTACTGGTACTACTATGATAGTACCAGGATGTTACCACAGAGCTCACAAGGTGCTGCCAGGACAGGAGTCAGTTTTGAGTAGAGTGCTCTCAGGATAAAAGTGCAGTTATCTGGAGGATACTTCCAAGTAACTTCCAAGATGCTACAAGGGCACGAGAAAAGATTGTGGTAAGATACTTCAGGGATGCCATCAGGGCAACTCTCACATTTTTGGGGTACTGTCAGCACATTACTGATACTTTCAGACCACTTGCTTACTAGTGATGTACTATAAGGATACAAGTAAGATACTACCACTTTAGGAAAATAGATAGTGGTATGACATTTTTTACATACTATCAGGGTAGCCCTAAGCTACTTGGACCACTATCAGCACTTTGTTGCAAGTAGTAAATTGCTATTAGAATAGTGCCATGATATCAGAATATTTCTTCTGAGCGTAGTACATCCTGTTGGCATACTGCCAGGATACTACAGAGATACTGTTGGTTGTGTAACAGCCCTGACAGCAGGGTTTCAGCGAAGGGAACGGGGAGCTGGGTGTTGTAACCTGTTAGTAGCCTGGTGCCTCACGGGCACGCTGTCCCTGCAGCTAAGGCGGCCCGTCGGCGTTGAGGAGGATGGAGGCGCCCCTGGTCAGCCTGGAGGAGGAGTTCGAGGAGGGGCCCGGGGACGATGGCGGGTCCCTGCCGCGCCCCGCGGACCCGGCGCTGGCCGAGCTGGAGAGCTTCTCCGCCGAGATGATGAGCTTCAAGTCCATGGAGGACCTGGTGCAGGAGTTCGACGAGAAGCTCACCGTGTGCTTCCGCAACTACGACGCTGCCACCGAGGGCCTGGCGCCCGTGCGGGGCCGGCTCCAGGCACAGGAGGAGGAGGAGCGCCTGCAGGATGAGGAGTGAGTAAGGCCCCCTGCTCCTGGGGCCCCTTCACACCCTGAACCCCCCCAGAGGGCAGGCTACCTCCCAGCACTGCGGCACGGCCCTGCTCCGTGGCAGGAGTAGCACTGTAGTAACCTGTGAGTAAGGGTCTGCGTGCCGCCTTGCGTGCTAGCGAGGTACAGCCCATGTGCAGCTCGGCCCCTTGCATCACAGCACAGTCATGCAGCAGCGTGGAGTAGCTGTGTAGTATCTTTTGAGTAGCTGTGTAGCATCCTATAAGTAGGCCACCCTCGAGCCTACATGCATCTTGTCACAGTCATGAAACTCTCCCCTTTCCCAGAGTGTGCAGTCCAGCTCACAGCATGACTGTGTAGCACTTCAGAGTAGGGGTGTAGTATCTTATAAGTAACAACCCCCAGGGCCTGTTGCACCTCCTTGCGCTTCTCTATCAGCCCATCACATGCAAATCAATACCTGCACTGTGCTACGATCATACAGCACCTTGGAGTAACTGTATAGAATCCTTGGAGTAGCTGTGTGAGGTCCCTGGAGTAGCAGCTATGAGGAGAAAGAGCAGCGTGTCTCTTGCCACATTGCAGGGGGCCACAGCTCTGCCTGTGCAAGGAAGGCCCCAGGGTTGAGCATAAACCTTGAGTAAAGTGTGAGTAGAGTTCAGCCAGCCCCTCTGTACCACGCTAGGGGATGGCTAAATTCCCCAGGGTCAAATTCCCCTCTAGGCTCCCCCAGTTACTATTGTGCCTTTTGTGTTGAATTCTGCAGTTCCATTAAAAACCTCGTTTTGTTACTAAATGCCATTTTTTCCTGCAAATCCTTGGGCTTTTTCCTCGTGATGATTCCACACTATCACATTTCTAGATGGATTTTTTTGTCTGTTTAATTGGGATTATTCCGAAATTGCTCACCCTTATTTTCACCAAGCAAAGGGGTTTCTTCCAGCCCAAAGAGCCCCAAATCTGTTGGTTTTGTTGGTTTGTGTTTGGTTTTTTTCCCGCCAAACCCACTGAGGCTGAATTGATTTTTGCAATTGGTCGAATTCATGGGTTTTCAGAGCAAAATGCAGCTTGGCTGCGCGCCGGGGCTGCCGCGCTGTCGCCGCTTTGTGCCACTTATTGTGTCTTTTTTGGGTCACTTTGGGCAAAACAGGGCTTTTTTTTTAGTCTTCTTTGAATGAGCCCTGTGTGCAGGCCGGGGGAGGGGCCATGGCCTCACAGGCACTGCATTTCCAGAGCTTTTAACCATTTCTTGCCATAATTAACTCAGAAATCGCTGCTGGTCTTGGCCTGCCCCTGTGGGGTGCTGGGCCTTTAAGAGCAGAGGAAAAAAAAAACCAAATTTGGGGGGATAATTACTAATTTGCTGTGCTTTGTTAAAAAATAAGTATTTAAGATTTGGCATCCACGTTTTTGTATGTTAATTTGTCAAATCTGTAATTCCAAGGGGAATTCAGCCCTGATGAGAAGGGAGATATAATAAATCCCAAAAATGGGCAGTTTTGGGGTTGGAAAGGGAACAAATGGTTTTGGGGTGATTTTCAGGATTTGGATGTGGCACCACATTGGACTGAACCCACCATTTCTGGTGGGAAAATGGGGAGGTTTGCCTGAGATGGGGAGAAAATTTCTGTGCCTTTCCCCTATTTTTGACCTTTTCTCCCATTTTTGGCCTTTTTCTCAATGTTGCCACTTTCCAGCCCTTTTTTCCTGTTTTCTGTCTTTCTCCTCCATTTTTTCCCTTTCTTTACTTTCCCTGCCCTTTTCTGCATTTTCCTCCTCCTTCTCCCTTTTTTCTTACATTTTCTCTTTTTCCCCATTTCCCTTTCTCCTGATTTTTCCTTTTCCCCTCTTTTGACCCTTTTCCTCCTTTTCCTATTCCCTATTTTCTCCTCTTTCCCTTTCTTCCCTTTTTTCCCTCTTTCTCCATTTCCCACCATTTTCCTTGTTTTCCCTCTTTCTCATTTTTTATTCCATTTCCCCCCTTTTACACAGATTTTCCTTTGACCATTTCTTCCCCTTTTCCCCCTTTTCCCCCTTTATTCCATCTTCTTCTTTACCCCTTTTTTCTCTTTTCTCCTGTTTCCCCTTTTCTTTTTTTTCCTTCTTCCCCTCTTTCCTTCTCTATTTTCTCTTCTTTTGGTCAGTATTTCAGGAAAGGATTTTAGGGTATTTCTAGGTGTTGAAAAGTGACATTTTGGGATCTCGAGGGTATTTCAGTGAGGAGGTTGGAACACGACAAGGTGACATTTTGGAGCTTTGGGACCTTTAGGGGCATTTTGGTGGTATTTCAGAAGGACATTTGGGGACAGTTTGGAGAGTTCCAGGGCAGCATTTTGAGGTGTTTTGGGGTCTTTCAGAGAGTCCTGGGGCTTTGGGGCTGCTTTAAGAGAATGTTTTGGGCCACTTCAGGGCATCATGGTGTTGTTTTTGAGTGGCATTTGAGGACATCTAGAGACATTTTGGGACATTGCTGTGGCCTTTTGGAGTATTTTGATAGCAGCATTTCAAAATGACATTTAGGGGACATGTCAGGTGCTGGGGCAGCATTTTTGGGTACTTTGGGGCATTTCAGGGCAGTATTTCATGGTGCTATTTTGAGAAGCTTTGGAGTCTTCTAGGACAGCATTTGGAGCTTTCTAGGATATTATTTGGGGTATTTTGGGATGTTTCAGGCATCTCAGTGGTTTTTTGGAGGTCATTTCAGGACGTTTCTGGGCTGCATTTCGGGATGTTTTGGGGCATCTTGGCGTGCCGTTTTTGGGCTGTGTCTCTGAGATGCCACATTTTGGGATCAGCACTCACCACCCGCCTCCCTGCAGGGTCTGGGATGCTCTGACTGATGGCTTTGCCCCCCGGAGCTCCCCCCAGCCATGGCATCTCCCTGGGACTGAGGCCCTCGATGGCACCGACCCCCAGGTACGGCTGTGACATCCCCATGTCATCCCCTGACTGTGATTGACAGCTGTCAGTCAGCCCCGAGGCTCAGCGACCACCGTGGCACTGCAAACTACCCAGAAATGGGTGTTTTAGCACCTGGTAAAGACCAGGTCACGGGTGGGGTGGGTGGTTTTGGGGGTAGAAGATGGGTTTTTGTTTGTAGTGAGTTTGTGCTGTCAGTGGCTGCTTTGGGGTTGTAAAAATGTCCCAATGTCCACGGAATTGAACCCGTTTGGATGTAACGGCCTGTTGCTGAAGTGGGAAGAGAAGATAACTTCCTTGGGTTATTTTCTGCTGATGAGGTGAAAAAAAGATAGTGAAAGGTGGGAAAAAAGAAGATGTCTCCTCACCAACATCTACGTCCATCCATTCCCTGGCGGCGTTCCCCTCTGCCACGTCCCCACCTGGTGTCCCCACCCCGTGTCCCCATCAGACCTCTCCCATTCAGCCCCACCAGCCCTCGTCTCCCCATCCAGCACTCCCTGTATCTCCACCCAGCGTGTCCACCACCACTCTCCATCCAACACACCTGGACTTCTCCCTGTCTTCTTCCTAGTCCATGGCTCCATTTCTGCAGCTCTCCATCCCATATCTCCCTGTACAACATCTGCATCCATCTTCTGGCCACACCTCCCCCTCCAGTGCTGTCCACTGTCTGCAGTGTCCCTGCCCAAAGCCCCCTCCAACATCCCCATCCAGATCTCCATGCAATGCCCTCAGTCCAACCTGTCCCATTCGATGTCCCCATCCAGTGTCTCCCTGTGCCACCCCCATGTCCCCCTGAGCCAGGGTGGTGGCTCTCCCCGTGCCAGGGCTGGGGCTGTGGCTGTGGCTGTGCTGGGGGGAGGCCCACACCAAGGCTGCCCAGCCTGTGTCTCCTGCAGCTCGGCGGGAAGGAGGAGGAGGAGGAAGAGGAGGAGGAGCTCACTGAGAGGAGTGAGCAGGACTCTGGGATCAATGAGGAGCCGCTGCTGACAGCTGAGCAGGTACCCATGGGCACCTGGAGCCCTGCATGTCCTCCAAAAAGCCAGGCTTGGCCACCTCGGCCCCATGACCATGAGCTGAAAGCACAAGAAAAAGCCAAATCCCAGCATCTTGGGATGTGGCATGCAGGACCTGGAATGTGGATGCAGACAGAAGCCTAGGGTGTGGGTGCTGATGTGGGATTTGGGTGCATGTGGGAAGGTGGGCTGTGGATGCTGCTGTACAAAATGGGTGGCACGGGGGAAGGATGAAAGTGTGGGGGGCAGAGGTGGGATGCAGCTGCAGGTGCTGGTGTGGAGGCAGGATACAGGTGTGGGGTGCAGGGTACAGGTGTGGGGTGCAGGATGCAGGGTGCAGATGTGGGAGGCAGAATACAGGTGTGGGGTGCAGGGTGCAGATGTGGGGTGCAGGATGCAGGTGCCAGATGTGGAGTGCAGGGTGCAGATGTGGGGTGCAGAATGCAGATGTGGGGTGCAGGATGCAGCGTACAGGTGTGGGGAGGGGGATGTGGAGGCAGCTGCAGGGATAGAGAATGCAGGTGCAAGTCCAGGATGCAGGATGCAGGAGGAGGAGGTGGGTGCAGAGATGCAGACAGGTGCAGGATGCAGATTTAGATATGGAGGCAGGTCCTCGGTGTCCATGGAATTGGGATTTGGATGTAGGTGGGAATGTGGAATGCAGATGCAGGCTGCAAATAGAGGACCCAGGGTACAGATGGATGCAAATGCAGGTGCTGATGTGGGATGAAGAGAGCAGAATGCAGATGCAGGGTGAAGGGGAGGATGAGGTGCTGGATGGAGAATACTAATAAGGATGGAGGATGAAGATGGAGGATGCAGGTGCAGGATGAAGGGAGCAGTTGCAGGTGTGGGTGCAGGGCAGGAGTGCAGGGAGCAGGTGCAGGACAGTTGCAGGTGTGGGTGCAGCTGCAGAACAGTTGCAGGTGTGGGTGCAGGTGCAGAACAGTTGCAGGTGTGGGTGCAGGATGTGTGGGGTGCACGGTGCAGAGGCAAGGTGCAGGATGCAGGTGCACATGGAGGTCACTGATGCCCCACAGGTCATCGAGGAGCTGGAGGAGCTCATGCAGAGTTCACCTGACCCTGAGGCTGACCCTGAGGGTGAGGAGGAAGAGGAGGAGGAGGAGGATGAGGAGGAGGAGGAAGAAACCAAGGCTGATGCTGAAGGCAAAGGTGCTGGTGGGGGCACGGAGCCCATCCTGCTGCGGGAGCTGCATGCTTTCTCCCCTGCCTTCAACAACAACTGCTCCCACGAAGGTATGGCCAGCAAAGCCCAGGCCAGTCACTTTTTGGGGACAATTCCAACCAAATTGGACAACTGAGTCTCTCCAGGCCTCAGTGCTGGCTTGCTCTGGGACTTGGCCAGAAGGGCTCTTGGCAAAAACTGTGAAGAACACGGGGATCTGGCTTTTGGTGTGGAAAGCACGTGGGGTTCGCCGGGAGCCTCTGTGTTCTGCATGAGATTTGTCACTGGTGGCGTGGGCTGTGTCACCAAGGAGCCCAGGCACTTCACCAATTGCTCTGCTCTTCATCACACTGTGCAGGTTACTAATCACACCATGTCACTAATTGCCCTGTGCATGTCACTAATTGCACCATGCATGTCAGTAATCACACCCTATGTGTCACTAGTTGCACGATGCATGTCAGTAATTGCACCACACCTGTCACTAGTTGCACCATACACGTCACTAATCACACCCTGCCTGTCACTAGCTGCACTGTGAACATCACTGAGTGCCCCTTGCATGTCACTAATCATGCCAGGAAGGTCCTTAATTGCTCTGGGCACGTCGTTTGTGGCGCTGAGCAGATCAGTCACTGCACTACGGGTTTATCTCTGGTGTCTCAGAAAATGCAGAGCACATCTCGCTCAGCACGAGATGCATTTTAATGGTTGCAGTGTGTGTTTCACTGACTGCACGGGTGGTGTCCCTGACTGCACCAGGCATTTCCCTCCTTTCCCCATGCATGGCGCTGGCTGCAGCAAGTCCAGAGGAGGCCATGGAGATCCCCCAAAGGCTGCGGCACCTCTGCTGTGGTCACAGGCTGGGAGAGCTGGGGGTGCTTAGCCTGGGGAGGAAAAGGCTCTGGGGGAGAGCTCAGAGCCCTTGCCAGTGCCTAAAGGGGCTCCAGGAGAGCTGGAGAGGGACTGGGGACAAGGGATGGAGGGACAGGACACAGGGAATAGCTCCCGCTGCCAGAGGGGATGGGATACTGGGGAGAAACTTCCCTGTGAGGGTGGGGAGGCTCTGTCACAAGGTTTCCAGAGCAGCTGTGGCTGCCCCATCCCTGGAAGTGTCCAGGGCCAGGTTGGACGGGGCTTGGAGCACCCTGGGCGAGTGGAAGGAAGGGGTGGTTGCCCATGGCGGGGAGGTGGAAGGAGATGGGCTGTAGGTGCGTTCCGAGCCCGTACCGGGCTGTCCCCGGGGACACGGCCGCTCTCTGCTCCGCGGCAGGCCTGGGGCAGCTGTCGGCGCGGGAGCTGCTGGCGGCCGCGGGCCGGGCGGAGGCGGCGAGCCGGGCGCTCTCGGCAGAGCTGGTGGCGCAGCTGGCGCGGCGGGACGAGCTGGCCTTCGAGAAGGAGGTGAAGACGGCGTTCATCGGGGCGCTGCTGGCCGTGCAGGGCGAGCAGCGAGAGCAGCGAGAGGCCGCCCGGCGCCGCCGCAGGGACAAGGGGCTGAGCCTGCAAGGGGCGCGCTCCGAGCGCGGCAGCAACATGCCCCGCAAGGTGGGGACCTGTGGGGACAGGGACGGGAGTGGGGGCGTCCCGGGTGTCAGGGAGGAGGTGTGGGGATGTGGGGACAGGGTGGGGCAAGGGGATGAGGGATGGGATGGGACGGGATGGGAATAGTGACAAGGTGGGGCAGAGGGACAGGGGGGCGAGGCAGTGAGGGATGGGATGGGATGGGGCAGAGGGACCCGGGACAGGGCATGGGAAGGACACAGGACAGGGACATGGGGACTTGGAGCAGGGAGACAAAGGGATATGGGATGGGGGTGTGGAGCAGGGGTGTGGATATGGGAGTCAGGGAGTTGTGGGGGACGCTGGTGCCAGAGGAGGTGCCGTGGGTGATGTCGTTGTCCCCAGGAGGTGACAGGGTGGCACGTTGTCCCTGGGAGGTGACAGGGTGACAGGGTGGCACATTGTCCCTGGGAGGTGACAGGGTGATAGGGTGACACGCTGTCCCTGGGAGGTGACAGGATGACAGGGTNTGTCTCAGAAAATGCAGAGCACATCTCGCTCAGCACGAGATGCATTTTAATGGTTGCAGTGTGTGTTTCACTGACTGCACGGGTGGTGTCCCTGACTGCACCAGGCATTTCCCTCCTTTCCCCATGCATGGCGCTGGCTGCAGCAAGTCCAGAGGAGGCCATGGAGATCCCCCAAAGGCTGCGGCACCTCTGCTGTGGTCACAGGCTGGGAGAGCTGGGGGTGCTTAGCCTGGGGAGGAAAAGGCTCTGGGGGAGAGCTCAGAGCCCTTGCCAGTGCCTAAAGGGGCTCCAGGAGAGCTGGAGAGGGACTGGGGACAAGGGATGGAGGGACAGGACACAGGGAATAGCTCCCGCTGCCAGAGGGGATGGGATACTGGGGAGAAACTTCCCTGTGAGGGTGGGGAGGCTCTGTCACAAGGTTTCCAGAGCAGCTGTGGCTGCCCCATCCCTGGAAGTGTCCAGGGCCAGGTTGGACGGGGCTTGGAGCACCCTGGGCGAGTGGAAGGAAGGGGTGGTTGCCCATGGCGGGGAGGTGGAAGGAGATGGGCTGTAGGTGCGTTCCGAGCCCGTACCGGGCTGTCCCCGGGGACACGGCCGCTCTCTGCTCCGCGGCAGGCCTGGGGCAGCTGTCGGCGCGGGAGCTGCTGGCGGCCGCGGGCCGGGCGGAGGCGGCGAGCCGGGCGCTCTCGGCAGAGCTGGTGGCGCAGCTGGCGCGGCGGGACGAGCTGGCCTTCGAGAAGGAGGTGAAGACGGCGTTCATCGGGGCGCTGCTGGCCGTGCAGGGCGAGCAGCGAGAGCAGCGAGAGGCCGCCCGGCGCCGCCGCAGGGACAAGGGGCTGAGCCTGCAAGGGGCGCGCTCCGAGCGCGGCAGCAACATGCCCCGCAAGGTGGGGACCTGTGGGGACAGGGACGGGAGTGGGGGCGTCCCGGGTGTCAGGGAGGAGGTGTGGGGATGTGGGGACAGGGTGGGGCAAGGGGATGAGGGATGGGATGGGACGGGATGGGAATAGCGACAGGGTGGGGCAGAGGGACATGGGGGCGAGGCAGTGAGGGATGGAATGGGATGGG
>VWZV01004524.1:214377-241764 GCA_013397155.1 Irena cyanogastra
GACAGGGTGATAGGGTGATAGGGTGACACGCTGTCCCTGGGAGGTGACAGGATGACAGGGTGGCACATTGTCCCCCAGCGCTTCAGCATGGAGGGCATCTCCAGCATCCTGCACTCCGGCCTGCGCCAGACTTTTGGTCCTACCACCAACGAGAAGCAGGTGCCCTTTTTCCCCAAAAAATTGCCAAAATCTGTTTGTTTTCACTCCTCCCTGCACTCCCCATTCCCCTGCATCCCCCAACCCCCTGTTAAAATGTTTTTTTAGTTTAACAACACTGCTCTATTCCCTAAACCCTGCTAATCCCTCTTGGAAAAATTACCTGTTTTCACCCCAGAAAGTCCTCCCTGAGGAGGGATGGATTTGGGTGGAGTTTGCAGCACCCAGTTAGTTCAGCACTCCCCAAAATACCTGCAAATTAAATGCAAATGCAGGAATTTTGCAGAAATACTCTTATTTTTGCACAAATTTGGGGTGATTTGTCTCAAGGCAGTGCAAAAACTAGATGGTTCTGTGCCATCTGGGTGGTTTTTTGGGGGTGGCTTTTGTTTTTGCAGTACCTGAACACGGTGATTCCCTACGAGAAGAAGGGCTCACCACCCTCTGTTGAGGACCTGCAGATGCTCACCAACAGTGAGTATTCATTCAAGCTGCTGGTTTGGGTCAGCATCACGTGTTTTGGGGACACAAAGGCATGTTTTGCTTTGCTCCAGTGCCTGCAGTTTGGGGTATCATTGCAGCACAACCTGTTTAGGGGAGTTTTTTTGCATCACTGCAGCATGGGCAATTTAAAGTGCTGCCACCCACGTTGCATCATCATTGCAACAAACCCACCTGGTGGGGGAAAATCCCTGGTTTGAATCACTGCAGCACAGCTGGTTGGCAGCCAACTCCTTCCCCAGTTTATGCTCCTTATACCAGGGTTGGTTTGGGGGTAAATCTCCCATTCTGCACTGCCACAGATTGGCTAATTGGGGATTAAAGTCCTTTTTGTGTGGATGTTCCCAGGCCTGCTGCATAAATTGTATGGGGAAATTGCATGACAACTGTGGGGCTGGTCTGGGGGGAAAAAGGGACATTTGGGGGGCAGCAGGGCCAGGCTCACAGCTTTGTTCTCCCTCACAGTCCTGTTTGCCATGAAGGAGGGGAATGAGAAGGTGCCCACTCTGCTCACGGATTACATCCTCAAAGGTACCTGCTCCCCCCTGCCTGCCCCAGGCACCCCTCCTGCATCCTTCCCTCAGCTTCCCTGCAGCTCTGTGCCCCCACCACAGACCCCTTCTGCATCCTGCTGCCTCTCCACTGCATCCTTTGTGCATCCTTTGCCCATCCCTCTTGCATCCTCATTCGTCCCTTTTGCATCTCCTGTGCATCCCCGGAGAATCCCGGATGCATCCTGTGGCATTCGTCCCTCATCCTTCAGGCATTGCTGCTGCATCCTCCACTCATCCCTCAGGAATCCCGGGTGCATCTCCTGCACATCCCTCAGGCATTCTTTGTACAGCTCTCCTGTCCTGCCACACCTCTGGAGGTGCCTGTGCAGCTTCCTGCCCCATGCTGGGGCCCATCTGCTTCATCCACAGCCTCATCATTCTCTGTGTGCCCTGTGTCCCCATCAGGCCCCCTCCTCTGCCTCCCTTGGGCATCCCCATCCATTTTCCTTGCATCTCCCAGGCATCCCTGTGCATCCCCCACACCCCTCTTGTCCATCTCTTGTGCATCCTCCTGAGTGCTCCTGTGTCCTTCCTGCTCTTCCTGAGCCCTGCTGTGCGTGTGCATTCCTTGTGCAGCCCTTTCACGTTCCTGCTGCATCCCGTGTGCAGCCTGGTGCAGCATTTGTGCAGCCTGGTGTGCCCAGGTGCCTCGGTCACACTCGTGCAGCCTTCCTGCTCCTGAACCCTTCTGCACATGGGGCACACTCGGGTGTCCCTGTGCCCTCCTGGCTGTCCCTGTGTCCTTGTGCCCTCCTGGCTGTCCCTGTGCACTTTCCTGTGTCCTTGTGTCACCCCCAGGCACCCTTGGCACCGCTGTCCATCCACGTGCAGCCCAGTGTGTCACTCTGCACCCTGGTGCAGCATTGCATTGTGCATTCATCCCCATGCACACTTGTGCATCCTGCTGCATCCTTCTACATCCCTGTGCATGCTCCTGGATCGCAGTGCATCCTCCTGCATTCCAGTGCATCCTCCTGCATCCTTGTGCATCCTCCTGGATCACAGTGCATCCTCCTGCATCCTTGTGCATCCTCATGCATCCTCCTGCGTCCTCCTGCATCCTTGTGCATCCTCCTACATCCTTGTGCATCCCTGTGCTTGCCCATGGATCACAGTGCATCCTCATGCATTCCAGTGCATCTTCATGCATCCTCCTGCATCTTTGTGCATCCTCCTGCATCCTTGTGCATCCTCCTGCATATTTATGCATCCCTGTGCATCCTCATGCATTCCAGTGCATCCTCCTGCATCCTTGTGCATCCCTGTGCTTGCCCATGCATCCCTGTGCATCCTCCTGGATCACAGTGCAGCCTCCTGCTTCCTTGTGCATCCCTGTGCTTGCCCATGGATCACAGTGCATCCTCCTGCATTCTAGTGCATCTTCGTGCATCCTCCTGCATCTTTGTGCATCCTCCTGCATCCTCCTGCATCCCTGTGCATCCTCCTGGATCCCAGTGCATCCTCCTGCATCTTTGTGCATCCTCCTGCATCCTCCTGCATCCCTGTGCATCCTCCTGGATCACAGTGCATCCTCATGCATTCCAGTGCATCCCTATGCATCCCTGTCATCCTCATGCATTCCAATGCATCCTCCTGGATCACAGTGCATCCTCCTGCATCCTCCTGCATCCCAATGCACCTCCATGCTTCCCCACATGCCCCTGTGCATCCCTGTGCATGCTGCTGCCTCAGTGCACCCTCGGTGCCCCGTGCAGTGTCCCCACCCCTTTCTCTCTCTCTCTCTCTGTCTCTCTCTCTGCAGTGCTCTGCCCGACCTGACCTGGTGCTGTCCCCACACTCCTGCCCCGGCGCCTCCAAAACGGGGCCAAACCCCAGGAAAAAGGGTCACCCACCCGTGGCTGCCCCACCCTGCACTCCCCCCTTTGCACAGCTGGGAATAAAGAATTCCTTACATTAATTAGGCAACTGGTGTCCAGTGTCTGTGTTCCTCCTTGCTCGTGGTAGTGCTTTGCTAATTTTTGATAGGAAAATGATGGTTTTAAGCAAAAAAATCCCAACATAGACTTAGCTGCAGTGCTCACAAATATTCTGGGATCTATAAAAACCACAAAGTTCTGGCTGACGAGCTGCTGGGTGCTCAGAGGCCGCTGCAGCTGCCACTGTGGGAGGGGCAAAATTCAGATTAAATTCCATTCTCGGGGATTTTTTCCCATTTTTTCCACTTCCCTGTGGCCAGATTTTCTGCTAAAAATTGTGCAAACATCACCCAGAAAATCAACCCATCATTAAGGAATTATTAAGGAATGGCTCATTAAGGGACAGGGGGTTTCCATCGCTTCCATTTGGGGGAGAATTGCTCTGTTTTGGGGTTTGTCACTCATTTTGCCATCTGGGGGAGAATTCCTCTGTTTTGGGGTTTGTCACTCATTTTGGGGAATGTTGCTTATCGGGGCAACAATGCTGTTGCTAATTTTTGGAGAGTTTTGTCCATTTTGGGGGCAAATTCAGTCATTCTGGGGGAAGTCACTTATTTTAAGGAGAGTCACTCATTTCCAGAAGGACCAGTTTGGGACAGCATCCTCTGGGCGCATTTCGCTCATTTTGGGGGAGAATTTCTGGAGAATACAACTCCTTTTGGGGTGAGCACCCATTTTGGGGGAGAATCACTCATTTCACGGAGAGATTAGCCCCTTTTGGGTCATCATTTGATTCTGAGGAGCGTCCCTCATTTTTGGAGACCATCACTCATTTTGGGGTTGTCTGGAACAGTTTCTGGGGGGAGAATCACTCATTTTTGGAAAGAACAGCTCATTCTGGGGTGTGCATCATTCATTAGTGGGCAAAATCCCATTGGAGCTTGTTTGAGGGGGAAAATTTTCATTTTTGGTGGACTATCAGTTTTGGAAGTATAAATTTAATTTTCTCCACATGACTCAATTACCAATTTGGGTCCATCCACTCATTTTGGGAGTAAATTAATTTTATGAGGGGAGTTTTGCCCATTTTGGGGGGTTATTCCTGCATTTTGGGTCTTCTCCACTCAAAGGAAGAAGCTGCCAAGAAAATACAGGTGCGACCCCTCATCTTGTAGCACTTTATAATAAATGGCCAGGAATTAATACTAAATTACAATGAATCCTTTATGAAATTACAGATTACATTCACGCCAGATCAGTATCCAAAAATAGGCATTTCTGCCCATGGCATCACTTGTGTTTTTTATCCCAGCTCTTGTCCAGGTTCTTTTGTCAACTCTTCAAGAGCCAGGAAAAAAAAAAGGACAATATGGGCAAAAAGCCACCAAGAAAATGATCCTTCTCCTATAATCTCACATTTAGAGCAGGAACCTGCAGAAGACAATTCCTTTATTTTTGCCCTGGTTTGCTTTTGCATTTCCTCCCATGCCACATTTTAAGGCGAATACACCCTTTTGCTAGCGTTTAAAATAAAAAAACCCAAAATACAGGGTTGTTGGCAGTTGCCCTCTGCCACGGGGCTAAAGCTCCACCATTTTCCCATGTGGAGGGACAATACCAGGGAGAAATCATCTTTTAAGCAACAATACTTAGTTTCCTTCCACCCAGGCGAGTCTTGCGCATCGCCATTCAATTTTGGGTGAAATCTTGCATTTTTTAAACCAATTTTTTCCCCGTGTTTAACTAACTCTGTGCCAAAATGCCTTGGAAAAGTTTTACTTCCAGCAGCCTTTGCCCCAGCTCTGCGTCCAATCTTGGCCCTTAAGGACCAGAATGGGGTGAGTTGGATTTTTTTCCAGATTCAGCAGAGGTTTTAGCACATAAATTAAAGGATTTGGAGGAATTTCCTCCCTTTTCCAGAAAGTTGTGTCCAGAGTCACCAAGCAGCCGCAGCATCGGGGCCAGAGTTGGGGGGTTTGGGCAATCCCATGGGTTGAGCACCAAACCCCCCTTGGATTTTTGAATTTGCACTCGCTGATTATTTTTCTTCCCCCTCCATGCCAGTATTTATGCCTTTCTGGTGGAAAAATCCAAAAAGCCTCAAGTCCTGGGGTTAGTTTGGCTTTTCTTTGCACCAAGAAATCCAAGAGATGGACGCAGTGGCCCAAGTGCCCAAAAGCATCCGAGCGTCACGTGGAGAAAACGACTTTCCCTAAAAATGCTTCTGCTTACCAAAAAAATGAAGGGAAAAAGAAACATAAAACCTGAAATAAAAGATTAATCTGGCCACAATATGTGCCTTGTAAACGTGTGTCCTTCGCTTCCGTGCGCTGCCTTGGTGGTCCCCGCGCTCCTGGGGGCAGCCAGGGCCTCTGCCAGTGCTGCCAGTTTGCTTTTTGCTCACTAATTTCTTCTTCTTGCCTTTTGTTTTTTGCATTTCAGGGGGAATTTTGTGTCTGGTGCTGTCAATGATTTGGGAGGGTGCAGGAGGAGCTATTCCAGTGAGTCACTGTGGTCCAAACCAAGGTCAGCACCAGGTGGTGCTGGGAGGCCACCAGGCTCTTCCTCCAGCTCTTCGTCCTCTTCCTCCTCTTCCTCCATCTCGTCCTCATCCTCCTCATCCTCCTCCTCTTCCTCAGTGCCATCCAGGGAGTCGTCATGGGCTGCCAGCATCGCCTGCTGCATGGCCATGGTGGCAGTGGCTGACGAGAGGGGTTGGAGGTTGTCCATGCTGAGCGAGCCTGGAATTACAAGCACAGAAATGAGGACTCCCCAGCTAACACAGAAAGGACAAAAGAAATGCACAAACCAAGAATAACTCAAATAAAAAGCTTGGAGAGTTTCACCCATAGGGTGTCCCACCTACCCCAGTCACTCCACAAGGTCCAATCCTTATTTTTTTTAGCTAATGCATCATTAAGTAACAAGAAACCTTAGTTCTGAGCAAGTAGATGCCCAAATTGATTGGGCAGATCTTCATCTTCTCTCAAGTCCTACCTTTCCTTCTCTTCATCTCATCTGGTGTGTGTTCATTTCTGCTCTCTCCACCTTCTCTTCATCTTCTCTCTTCATTTTCCTCATCTATTCTTTGTTCATCATCTCTCATCATCATCATCATCTTCTCTATTCCTCTCTTCATTTTCATCATCTATTTTCTCTTCATCTTCTCTCTCCCCATTTTGTCTCAATCTCTCTTCTCATCTCCATCTTTCCCTGTCTCCCCTCCCTCCCTCCCTCCCTTCCCCAGCTCCTCAGGAGATGACCCAAGCCCTGCCCCATGGTGGCCAACTGGAAGCACCTTCTTGCAAGGACCACCTCTTGTGTTTCCCCACAGCTCCATAAAGAGCTCTAGAAATTACCAGCTTAGGCCATAATTAATGCACTGCACTCCTTCCTGGAAGGGCAGGGGCCACTGGGGCGTGTCCTTACCATCAGGATTTGTCCCTGAATTGCCACCCTGCTGCTGCAGGACGCCGGCGGCGATGGAGTTGGGCCAGAACCGCTGCGTGGGCCGGTGCTGGGATTTGATTTTCTTGGCTTTGGGGGCTGGGTCCGGGTTGCTGGCGTCCAGCATGGGCTGCAGGATGCGGCGCCGGGCGTTGATGAACCTGTCCAGGGAAAAGAGAGAGCACTGGAATGAGCAAGAGTTGTTACACCAACACCGAGTTAAAACATGATAGCAAATCAATGGGGGCAATATAATAATAATACCTTAAGAAAGCAGCTTCGTGGTTCAAAAAGCTGTGGGGTTTTTTTTATTTGCCTGTGGCACATCATAGCTCTGCATTAATTTTTCCTGCTGAGCTGGGAGAATGCTGCACATTGGGTTTGCCAGGAGAGGGCACTGAGGCCTTGCAAACCAGTGCTGCCACTAAACACCACTGAGCTCATTTCCCAGAAATCCCGGAGTCACAAAATCACAGAATATGCTGAGCTGGAAGGACTCACCAGGATCATTGAGTCCAGCTCCTGGCCTTGTGCAGGACACCCCAGGAACCAGCCCTAACCACACAGGTTACCTTCCCCCCCTCAAAAAAAAAGCATTTTACAGCACCAAAACAGGATGAAAAAGGTCCTAAAGCCAGCAAAATGACTGTGTGGGCCACCAGTATCTGCTCACCAGTTGTTGACTTGCAAGAGGGTCAGGTTGGTTTGGGCGGCGATTTGTCTCTTCTCATCCTCTGTGGGGTAGGGGTGCTGGAAAAAAGAGAGACGGGGTAGCAAGATTGCATCCCTGAGTGAAAAATAATGAAAACCTGCCTTTTTTTTTTTCCCTTCATTTTCCCACCCTAAATCTGGTGGCTTCTTGCATTTGCTGAATGCAAGATTGAAGGGTGGCATCCAAGAGCATCAAGATTTCCTTGGGTGCACTTAGGGCCTTTTCCAAGGCTTTCCACCAAATGCTCTCCTTGAAGGAAAATGTTCTTGGGGTTTTTTTAACCCTAGCAATTTTCCAGTGATGGTTGTTGGTAAACATGGGATTTGTGCTTCAAAACCCACAATTTATTGTCAGAGGCATGAGCAGAACACCCTGAAACATCTGCACGGGGAACCACCAGCACTGAAAGCTTCAGCAGCCCCTTTCCAACTGTGCCAAAATGCTCTTTTCCAACCCCAGAAATGAAATTATTATCAAAGCAGCCCCCAGGATGTGTGTTGGAGCCCCAAGCCAGTGACAATTACCATGACTTGTTTTTCAGCTGTCATCCCCCAAAACTGTGATTTCCTTGACGACACCCCCCAAAGTCAATGCACACTGAAGATTCACTTCCCACTGGGGCCTCAGTGGTTAAAAATGGCATTTTCTGGGCAGAAATATCCCACTTTTGGTGTATTATTTTCAGCATTCTTTCCTCCTGCTGGTGCTCCAGAACTTCCAGTAAAATGATGAGTATTTCTGGTTAAAAACCACATCATCTCTGACACCAGATGGAGAAATCTCACGGGGAAGCCCAAATTTCTTCTGACCACAAGGACTGGGCTGAGAGCAAAGGTCCAACCATCCAGCAGAAGAATTTCTTTCAGTTTTTCAATTCCATTTTGGAAATCTTAAATGATGGGGTTCTCCTGGCACCTGGCAGAAAATTGCATTGCAGTTTCTGGTCTTTAAAGTCCTTTTTGTGCCTGCAAATCTGCAGCTGTGCCCTCTAGAAACACGGGAGATGCACGACACAGCAACGCTCTTGTCCTTGTAGCAACAAATCCAGAATTTTCCATTAAAAAAAGGCTGGAAAGTTCCCAACCTGCTGCTGATTCATGTCCTGGCTGATTTTTTCCACAAGTTGCTCATTGGAGCTGTTACATTCAGCATTACTGATGCCTTGGGGATCTCCCACTGCTCTGTCTTCCTGGAGAGCCAGTCTTTGCAACCAGTTTCCAAGTGATTTCTTGGCTGAATTATGCAGGAAAAAATGTGGGATTTTTGGCTTTTTGCCCTTCTCCCAGCCCTGCTGATGAGAGAGAACTCTTCATGCATGAAAATACCCAGTGAGCATCTAAGCTGCCTCTATCTCCCATCTCCAATCCCCCAAAACAGGGCAATTTTGCAAATCTGTGTTTTGACTGATGACTGATGTGCTACAACCCCACCTGTGAGCAGCTCTCACATTCCAGCCTGCTAGAAAAGGATATTTCGGAGCTGTTAACTGCAAAAAAATGCTCAATTATCCATCTTCAAAAAGTCACGGGAGTCCCCTTCTAGATTTGTGTGCTCCTTCTTGCCTTGAGGGAATAATTTTTTCCCACCTGCAGTGACAACGGTCATTCCCAAAATACTCCCAAAATACAAACCACTTTGCACCTCCAAACACGAATTCAGACAAACCACCACCTGGATTTGGGAATTTCTGGACTTCCTGTCCTTCCTTTCCCATCCTCCAGGGTGTTTTGGTGGCTGTGGTGCTCACCATGAGATGCTGGAAGAGCCATGAGCGCATGATGTTGGTGGCGTGTTTGGGCAGGACCCCCCGCTTGTTCTTGGACTTCTTGTCCTCACCATCAAGGAGGGAGGTGAGATCCAGGTTCACCTGTCAGGGCAAAAGGAATGGGGAGAGAATTCATTGAAAATGGTGATGGGCAACCCAAAAAAATGAGCAAAACCAACCCGAAATGGCAGTGGGATGAGTGAAAAAAAGCTGGCATTTAAAGGAGCCTCCAAAACCCATTTCCTGCTCCATCACATCTGTGTAAATGCAGGTTTTCTCCCAGGATCTGTATTTTTTATCTCAATTTTCCTTTTTTGTCAATGCTTTGCAAGGGGTAATGGCACAGCTAGGGAGTGTGGTGATGATGCCATGACCAATTTCAATGTGTGCTTTAGGAGGAAAACACTTTTACCTGAAAAAAAAAGAAAAAAAAACCCCAAATCTCATAAAAAGATTATTTTCTCAACTGAAAGTTAAAAATACCTTGCCACTCACCACCCCCTTGCAAATCCATGTTCCTCACCCAGCTGATTTCCACCACAAGGAAGGAGATGCCCATTGAGCCAAAATTTGCTTTTTTGCCCCCCAGAAATGAAAAAGCATCATCTTGCTGCAAGAGTTGTTTTAATGAGGATTCAGGAACCAAACTGAAATCTAAGCACTTGAGTTAAAAAGGGATTTTTTTTTCCCCCAAGTGTTCATCAAAACACTTCTCCTGGATGAATTAAACATCAGGCCAGCAGGTCCCTGTGATTCCCCTGGGCTCCAGCTGAATAAATCATGCCAGTGGCACAGGAAGAGCATCCAAAGGTGCTTGTCCAGGCTCTCTCCCTGCCCCAATATTCCCTGTGCACATGTTTTTCCCACCACAGAGGGTTTTGCTGCAAGATTTAAACCTGCAATGGAGAGATATTATAGAAAGAAAAATCTTAATTTTTAAATTTTTACACAGGAAAAAAAAAACTGCCAGGAAGGTGCCACCTCTTTTCAAGTTGCTGTTTATTGATAGTTTTATAAGAGGCTCCTGCAATTAAAATGGGGCATTTCAGAAATAATGGGGGTGAATTTCTGCTGCTCTGCCCCCAGGAAGCAGTGTTACAGAAATTGATGGGGTTTTTTTCCAGATTCTGGGGGTTGGGAAGAGCTCATGGACAAGCTGTGCTAATAAATCCAGCTCTGCTCCAAATCATTGTCTCACTGGAAGAATGCAGGGATCATTGCATAACTCATTGCAATGTCAGGAAAAATAAACAAAAAAAGAAAAAGGAATAAAACCAGAGCAAATAGCTGAAAAATACCCCAAAATTCAGAAAGGAAGACCTAAAGATGAGCCTTTCCCACAAGTGCCATGATTGCTGTGCTGGACAGGCAATGCCAGTGATCCCAGATCTATAATATATCAGCAATAATATCTATATATTCATATCTCTATATCTATATATCAGCAATATCAGCAATAATATCAGCAATAATATCTATCAATATAATATCCTATCCTATCCTACATATAATAATTAATACAGAGTATAGAATGTGCAATATGTACAATGCACAGTATATAAAGCACACAGAATAAAACAGAAAATAATATTTATATAATAAAGCACACATAATAAACCAGCATGTTCTATCACTCACTACAAATAACAGATATTGTTACATGTTACATATTGCACTAAATAATATGATCCACATTATTATTATATGTTGTAATACTTTATAACAATAATATAAGCTTTGTTGTAACTGCTCAGGCCATTGCTATAATTTGCTAGGCACCCCAAAGGCACCTGGCAGATGGGTTTAATCAATGTTTCTTGCTAATTAAAAATTTAAGCTACTCCAAGGGTTGAATTTATGGAGGAATGGGGGGGACTCTGCAGCGCAAAGTTTTGGCCAAAACCAACTTTGCTGCAGTGCAAAGTTTTGCCCAAAAACCAGAGGTGGGAAAGCCTTACCTGGGCGTTGGGGATCTGCAGGGCACCAGGGGTGATGGCCTGGGGGAGAACCTGGCCCTGCGACGTCACCATTGTCACAGGCTGGTACAGGGCTCCACCTGGGGACACAAACCACACGTGGGGACACCAAAACCCCCAAATCCCCAGCCGCCCACCGCCTCCCCTGCGTGCCTACCTGGCAGGGCGGGCGAGCCGCTGCCGGTGCCCATGGCCAGGTTGCCCGGGGCCAGCGCGGCCGCGGGCACCACGATGCCAGCCGGGGGGTTGGAGGCGGGCGGCAGCGCTGCCGGAGAGCTCTGCAGCATCTCCTGTGCGAAAGGAAACAGCAAACCCGTGAGTTTCAGCATGAAAGTTCTATTTTTTTCCCTCCTACAATTTTTTTTTTTTTTAATTTTGGCGGTTCGACGGGAAAAATCGCAGGAAACGGGATTTTGTTGCAAGGGCAAAAAAAAGATGGAAAAATAAAGATTTATGTTCTGCAAAGCCCCTATTTAACATCTTCCACAAACTTCTTTTCTTTGTGCAGTCACTTTTTTCCATTAAAAAAAATGAAAGGGAAAAATAAGATCATGAGGACCAACCAAAAATAATTTCTTTTATCTTTTTCTTTCTAAACATTTCTTTTTTTGGTGTTTTGACTGGGATTGGATGATGCGACCTTTGCTAAAATTCAGGGTGAGCACCACGGTTTCCCTTAGAGTAAAAAAAATGAAGTTAATGATAATATAACCCCATTGATATCCTTGATAATAATATAACCCCATTGATATTCCTTGCAGCTTTAAGCTCATTTCTTGCAAAAATGGGCAATTTTTTGAGCCAAAAGCTGTAATTTTACTTTAAGGCCCATCTCTGGAGCAAGCACGAAAAGACCTCAAATGGGATGATTATTTGATTATTTATTTTAATATTTAAATGACTATTTGAGTATTTAATGTGACATTTTGGGAAGAGAGGTGTGCCACAATTGAGGCTACAGGGGGAATATGGGGCAATGCACCCCAAGCTTCCACATGGGCAGGATTTTGCAAATAATATTGGTAATATTGATAAAGTCATCATTTTAAAATAAACCAAAGACAACTACATCTCTCTAATTCACCCAGCTGGAATGGAAATAAAACTGCATTTATTTTTTTGTCCCTTTTCTACTGACTTTCCCATTCTGCATCACTTCCCTGGTGTCCACCTGGTTCTCAAGCCTTGAACATAATGCCAACAAAGGGGATTTTTTCACCTTTTAATTCATTTTTCCTACATTTTGATGCATTTCTTCAAGCATCCTGTTATTTAGGTTAACAAAAGAGAACTTCCCTGGATTAGTGATGTGCAGGGACACTGGAAAAGGCAAGCATGAAAACGTGACCAGGGTGGGAAAAGCTGCAGCTCCCTTTCTCCAGTGATAGAACTCCAGACATGGGCTCTGAAGGCACCAAATCCATCCCTGTCACATCAAGACCTGGTTCTGCTGTCCCATGGGGAGTTGGGGTGCTCTGTGTCCTCATCGAGGCATTTCTCATTATTTGGGGGGGAAACCTGAGCTCTGCTCCTTTTTTCCCCCTTCTCCCCATCCCATTCATGTAACTTTTCCCCCATCAATCACCACAGCTTTGCCTGTGCCATCATTCTCAATAAATTTCATGCTTTTGCTATTAAAACCCCCTTATGGCACTTTCCCCTCCTGTGATGCCAATTCCAAAATGTTGGACCCAATGCCTCTGCCACAAGTTTCTTTTGTTATTTTTCTTATCTGGAAATTTTGCTGCAATTGCTGTGAATTTTTTCATTCACTTCCCAGACATTCATTTCCATAGCTGAATTAATTTTAAAAATGCAAATATGACTGTAAAATACTTGTACTTTTTTTTAGTATTCCTTCCCCACCTCCAGTCTCCTGGGGGATGTAGTTTCCTGTTTTAGAAATGAATATTTCTCAGGATATAAAGAACAAAAATAATTCTCTTTTGCACACTCTTGGACATGGCCCTGGCAAAGGATCTGGTTGATAAACACAGTGGAAATATTTATAAAAAAACAAATGTGGCCCAGGAGAACACCAAAAAGCAGCTTCCAGTGCAACCAGAAGTTTGGAGCATCTTGAAGAGCTCTAGCTTTCCTCCCCTGCCTTGTTTTTCCATGATTCTTCCTAAAGAAAGCCATCCAGAAAACCATTTTTGGAAGTGCGTTGGGAAGAAGCAATTTGGAATATCAGAAAACAGGAACAAGAAACTGCTGCTTCCAGATACAGTGGTCAAAGCCATTTTCAACAGTATTTTGTGATGAAAAAAAATGCCTTTGTTTTTGTGGTGTAGAGGAAAACTCTCCCAAAACACCTCTTGTCCAAAAAGGCAGAATATTGGTAATTATCAGAAAGAGCTATTAAAGGAATTAATGGTCTTTCTGCAACAGAACTGTGAAACCAAAATGACCCAATGGAAGTGGAGGCTCCACCTTCAAATAAACATAGGGAGATATCTCCAAGAAGATTTAAAAATATATATATTGCATACCAATTGCCTCAGATTGCAAATGTCAGCCAAATTCTGTTACGCTTGGCAGTTTTGCTGCAGTGGAAAATATTTTATATATTTTATATTTTGAGACTCAAGGAAGTTCATAGAATCACAGAATGGTTTGGGTTGGAAGGGACCTCAAAGCTCATCTTGCTCATCTTGCCATGGCAGGGACACCTCCCACTGTCCCAGGCTGCTCCAAGCCCTGTCCAACCTGGCCTTGGACACTCCCAGGGATCCAGGGGCAGCCACAGCTGCCCTGGGCACCCTGTGCTGGTGCTGCACCACCCCCAAGCTGAAATGCTTTTGGCAATTTTGAAATCTGAGTGTGAAAAGAAATGCATCACTAGGTGTCTCTGCAGACACACATCTCAGCACTGATCAGCACCAAAACATGATTTCTCCCAATTAAAAGTCACTTAAATGAAGAAAAAGATCTGGAAAATGACACAAAAAAAAAACCCTTTTGTACAATAAGGAAAATGTCCAAGTGCCAAATTGTAAGAAAGTGCTGAAATTCAGTGCTGCTTGATCTGCTCTCCTTGCCCTTGTGCTGTATGACACAGACACTCATTTTTGGGTAATAAACAATGTGTCAAAATGACTGTCCCTAACTCCAAAAATTACTTGTGCAGAGAGAAATTGGGATCAGTTGGAGAAAACAAAGAAACCCATGGATTTGCCAAGAGAGACCTGGGCAAACTCAAAGCCATGTAAGATAATTCATAAGGCTCCTTTGTGAATGGATGGGTGCATGGAGATGAGAAAAAAGTTGGCTTTAAAGAAAGAGAAATCCAGGGCTGATCACAGGGCAAACTGGGATAAATTAAGATCTGTACAGAGAAGCTCTGCATTGAGTTCCACCAAACTGTCCACCTCCAGCCACAGCAGCCTGGGCCAGGGGAAGGTGTCCCTGCCATGCAGGGTGTTGGAACAAGATGGGCTTTGGGGTCCCTTCCAGCCCACACCACGCTGCGATTCTGCAGACGTAATCTGAGAAGAAGGAATGCTGTCCTGAAAGTGCCCATTCAAACACTGTCGAGCTGAAAAACACAAAATTTGATTCCATTTACATGTCCCTGGCAGAGCTGTGGTTCCCAATGTGATTGGTTTTGCAACTGTTGTTTTCTTGCAAGTTGAGAACAACGAGGACTCCTTTGATGTCGAAGGAATTTGACATTGATTTAAATTGGTTTCCTTCTTCTTCCATGAAAGAAGGGCCTCCCCTCTCCCATCCTGGTCAGAAAAAGCTAAAAAAATACTCAGTAAATAAAGGGAGAGAGCTAAAAAGGGCCCAATAAGGACTTGAAGTAGAAGAATGAAGCCAAGTGAAAAGCAACCAACCAAAAGAGAAGAGGAATTGATTGCTTGGTGGACTTGCAGGACAAAGAGGCAATGACTCAATCACAAGGCAAAGCAAAGCACAGAATGAGGAAGCAATGGAGAAAAGAGGGTACAAAAATCTTTATAAGGTAATGAAAGTTCAGGGAAGGCTCATCACATGGGAAAACCTCAAACTTGTCACCCAAACTTGGCCAACACCAGGAATCATCTCTGGACCTGGCAACATGAGAAGATTTCAGCAACAGTCAAAACACCTCGTCTGAGTGTTCTCTCATCTCCCCATCACCTCAGGCATTTTGCATCTCCAAAAATACTTGCATTTTCCATCTTAGAAAGCAGAAACAGCAGCAGGTGAAGAACTACCCTTTCTGGATACACCAGGGAAATCCAACAGACTGTCCTGTGATGAAATTTTGACAGGTCCAGACATTGTTTTCCCAGTTGTGGTTGATATCCCTGTTATTGTGTGTCCATAATTTTTCAAACATGTCCTGTGGTAAAAAACTTAGCCAAAAACTGAAATATTGCATTTTCATGACAAGCTTGGTGTATCTCCACACAAAATTATTGACACTGCTTCCAAATCCTCAGAAAACCTATTTGCTGAGAAATCTCCTTCATTGGTACTAATTGCATTTCATTATTTAGATTTTTTTTAAATCCTAAACTAATGGTCTATTTGCTCTTGCACCTCCCCTCAAAATGAACCCAACAGGCTGATAATTAGAGAAATCATCCCATTGCCATTTTTAAAACACCACTCCCACAACTTTTCAGCTCTCTGGAGCATTCCTAGCCTCTAAAACTCAACTGATGGATATAAAGCATTTCCACCCTTTTTTATCCATGCAAACTCAAGCACACTCAACGAGTTGGAGCACTCAAGCACTTGACATGGGGTAGTTGGAAAATATTTCCTATTTTATTGCCATCCTTACGCCATGACCAGATGAGATAGTGGCTCTTTTGTGGCCCATCACCGTGAATATTTCAGCTCCACCTGCTGAAAATCCCTCAACATTTCCCCTCCAGTTGGGTCTTTCCTGCTTGTGTTCCCATTTATTTCACAACTGCCTCCAAATCCTCTCTTGAATTCCTCAACTTTCAGGTCTGGCCCAGAAGGGAAATGCCAGCAGCTCCGGGTTTCCAGGAATCAGAAGCACTCAGTCCCTCTCCATGGGCCTGATTATTTTCCAAAGACTTGCGCTAATTTTCTGATATGATCCCCACCTCTTTGTGAGACACTAAATCCTCATTACTTTTCCTGACCGATGCATTCTAATTAGATCAACACTTTAAAAAAAAAAAAAAANAAAAAAAAAAAAGGGGAAGGAGGGGGGAAAAAAATTCACAATAGCCACAGGACGGCTTTCCATCTCATTAACTCCCTCACTTATTATTTTCATGAAAATTACTGATAAAAAACGTGCATCTCCATTTGCTGGGACCGGGAGCTTTGTCGGCTCATATCTAACATCTCTCTCATCACCCGGGATGTGAGCTGTTGCCATGGCAATGCACAATAATAGAAACTAATAAATTACAAACGAGATGCTCGTTGAGCAATTATTGTTCTCTTTTATGCAAGTGTCTTGCTAATTTTGATCATAAGGAATGCTTCCATAAAGCAGCAAAGGGATAATAAGTCTATTTCTAGAGATTATTAGAATAGAGAGTGAGGATGGGGTTTCTTAGATCAATGATTAAGTGGTTTGGTGCTTTCAGGGAACCTAAATAAGAAACAGAACTTTTCTGGGGGGCTTTTCCCTCATTGTGTTGGGAGCTTCTGTAGCACCTGGAGCTGAGCTGCTAAAAATGATATTTTTTCCTTTTCACCATCTGAAAAAATGCCCCAAAAGCCCTAAGAAGGCCCCACCACCTGCCTCCTTTTTAGGGAGAGCTCCAGGATGTTATTTTGGGCTCACTATAGTTATTTCTGGTGGGATTGTGCAACCCTAAATTCCATTTTTCTACCCCAAAAACCAAGCACCTGCGAGAGGAATGCCCTAGGGGAACACAACATAGCATCAAGTTTTTGGGATGCAACCAGCCAAGATTTATTCCCTGCACTGCAGATGCACGTGAAAACCCCAACCCATGGGCAGCTTCTTTTCTGAATATTGACTTTCAGTCCCTTATTTTGCCCCAAAAGCCACCAAGGTTCAACTTGGTTTGGCTAATTCAGTTGATATTTCTGCAATTCTCAGGCATTTCCTTCTACTCTTCCTCTATCCTTGAGGCACTAAATGTCTTCTTCTCCCAGCTAAAATCCAAGTTATGCAAAAGAAGAAGCAAAGGGAATGTTGATCATGCAGAGGGAGAACTGCAAGATCTGCTGAGACACAAAAATGAGCAGTGAAGCCAGAAAGGGTTATCTGAGACCCAAAAATCCTTCGAGCTACCTTAAAACAAAAAGTGAGAGAGAAGCAGTAAAGAAAATCCTGATATTTCTCTCCTTCCTGCCAATAAATAACATTTTTTCATTAAAAAATTCAACTTTCTTGTTTATATTCCCATACACTTGCACGGCTCCCTTGCCCTCCCATTTAATTGCTGCAACATTTCAGTTTAGGAGTCACTATCTCCTCCATCTCCTCCTCGTCTGCTCTCTTGCAGAGCCACAAACATTGGGGTTGCAGCTCTGCCAACCCATGAAAAAAAGGACATTAAAAAAATTTAAAGGAAAAAAAGTCACCACAACATCATTTATTGCACTCTATGAGCAAGGTACAGGATTCTTTTTTAATTCTTGGGGATGGACTCCGATGACTTTTCAGGAGGCCACAACTCTTGTAGAGCAAGTCTGAAACCTTGTTGGCCCAACTCCGCGCTGGCCAAAGTGCAGCAATGGTCGTTAGAGAGGAATTTTAAGGCATTACCTGGGGGTGGAGGCTGATGGAAGAGGGGTTGGGGGAGTAGGGCCCCCCCAGGTCATTCCTGAGTAGGTTGTCACTGTGCATCTTGGTTTTGAGGCAGGTGATGTAACGGTTGCAAAAGTCCTTGCACAACTCGTTGACCTTCTCCAGCTCCAGGAGGTGGATCCGCAGCACCTGGATCGCCTTCACCATCTGCGCAAGGGCACAGAGTTAAAATCAATATTCTCCCCCAAAATCTAACCTGGAACTGATCCCCTGCAGCAGAATGAAATTCATTTCCTTTCTCATCACACATGAAAAATGAATATTCTTGCCCAAAACCCATCCCAGAGCCCATCCCTTTGCATATCTGCATTACTTTTCCTTACTCATCAATAATAACCCTGAGATCCAAGAGGAAAAACTCACCAAATTCACCATTGCCTTCATGGGAATTGCTCCCCATGCCCCAAAAAAAGAGTACAAGCTAAACCCCTCGTTGTTGAAAAGTGTTTGGTTATTCTCTGGAGGCCACTTCTTCTAACAAGATTACAGGGCTGCAACTCAGCCATGAGCTGTTGCTGGTGCAAAGCCTGGGCCTCATTAAAACGTACCCCATAAACCTTAAAAAATTTACACATAAAACATTCCTCTCACCCAGCTGAAACCTTAAGTTTTACAGCCGCCGTTTGAAATCTTGCATAATATATAAAATTTCAGCTATTCACTCCGGGGCAATAAATCCGGTTTTATGTAACAAAGCGTCTTTGCATTTCAAAGAGTGTTTTTAACTTGCAAATTTTAGTGGTCATCTTTACAAACTGCAAGTTGCCATGGTTGGGAAACACCCTGAAAAATCCAGGGCCGAACTCCAGCGGCAGCTCCACCATGGAGAAAGTGAATTTTTGGTTGGTGAACAACAGGGATGATGGGTTGAGGCTGGAAAAATCTTTCATTTAGGGCTTTTTTTTTTCTTTTTTCTTTTTTTTCTGGGTTTTTTTTCCCCTCTTCTGCAGTTGACACAGGCAAAGCACAAGGTGGAGGTGTCGTGCCCAGGATTTCCGCATCCTCCCAGGGCTCGCCGGCCATGAAAGTCAATATTCAAGGGCAAAGGCAAGAAGACCTGACACATATATGTAAAAAAATAAATCTCTCAATTATCTCAGCTCATTTGCTTAGGGTCTCATTTTATGTCCCTGCTCCGCTGCGTCGTATATCTGTCCGGATAAAGAGTTACAGTCCGACGGCGTACGTGCGCGGGGTTGTAAAAAATACAGATGCTGAATTAATTGACTGTGTGGCACTCGGCAGCTGATTGAGTTGATAATGGTGAGATCTGACCTTTTTCTAATTTCTAATTATGTGCATCTTGGCAGCGAGGAATACATGACTCTTATTCTAATGATAGCTAATGCCACTGGCCTTTGCAGCCCTGCTGGGCCATCACTGATTTCTGGCAAATGGGTGGTGTTTAAAAAAAAAAAAGGAAAAAACAACACCCAAAAATAACAACAAAAAAAACCAGACAATGTAAATAGGGGAAAAGTGCCAGCTCAAGAGCAGGTTGAAATGCTGAGTTTTGAGCACTGCAAGTCTTTTTAACCCAAAATTCCCTTCAACCAGTGCCTCCCACCAACAGGAATGTGCTTCTGCAGCATCATATCAACCATCTGCTCTGTCTTGGTGCAGGTCACCCACACTGAGGCGCATGGCTCCTCCTTTTTTCGTGGAGTCCTGGGCATTGGATAGAAAATATACATCCAGCTATGTACTAGAACTAGGGCAAGCCCAGATAAACAGAGATACAGATATATAGAAAGACATAGAAACAGATATAGAAATATATGAATATGAATGTACCAAGTGCTGTAAGGTTATACATGGGATCAACCCAACTGCCCATGGCCAAATTTCTCCTTGGCAGCATGAGTTGCTTCAGAATATGCCTAAAAAGCATGACTGGTGTGCTGTGGGCTTTTTTTTTAGAAACCATACAAAACCTGAAAATAGCCAGTGTAGATACTTTTCCTCCACTGACTATTTGCTGGTAATGTTTCAGCTTGATATGTACAGAAATAGGTTTTCCTTTCCCAAAATTTTAATTTTTTTTTTCTTCACCTGCCTCCATTTATCTCCTCCTGCTAGACCATTATACCCATTTTTATGCAATTTAATGTGATGGGGGTTTGTTGGTGCATGTCAGCATTTGTTCACTCCAAAAACTGAAATAATCCAAAACATTGGTGGAGTTGTTGGTTTTTTGGGTTTTTTTTTTGATTGCTTGTCCCAGAGCGATTTCTGTTCTTGACTACAAGTTGTTGCAAAATGGGTTTAGCAATATGCAAAAGGGGCTTTGCCTGGCCTGGAAATTTTTTGGAGGGCATTCCTCAGACTTTTGGTTTAGGCGCGTTAAAAAACTCTCCTCCACAAGCTGAAATCGGGCACAAACATGTGGGATTTTACTTCACCTTGAAATCCTCTCTTGCTTTTTTTTAAAAAAAACCAAAACAGTCATTCTTGCACCTAGATGAGTTTTGCTAGTTCTTCCCTTTGTGATATGTCATCATTCAAAATCACCTCCTTGATATCTGCAATACTTAGAAAAAGGAGCCTGTGAATTGCCTGATTTTGATTCTTTTTTGGGATGGAAAGCCCTCTGCTACAAGTCCCAGGGGACATATGACCCCTCAGGGAAGGTGTTTTGCTGTTTGCATCATCAGAGGTGCACAGAATTCCCTCTTCAGACCTTGAAAATCTGCTTGTGGAGCATCAGGACGGTGCCACGAACTTGTCTACCCACATGTTTGCCATGGAGACCACGTCTGGATGCTTTCTAGATGAAATAATGGGATCTGGGGATATTTCCTGAGGTCCACACAAGAGAAATCCGAAGCAGAGTCTTCTGAGGCACCTTCCACAGCAATGGATGCAGTAGGAAATTTGAGCTGATGTGGCAGGGAATCCACCAAAACCAGTCCAAGTGTTCCAAACTGTTGAGATCCACGACCTTTTCCATAGTGTTTTCCATAAAGTTATCATTCTGCCCTGCTTCTGGGACATGAGCTGGCCATGACACTTCAAACCAGATGGTGCCAGACAAGAATGCTGACACTACTGCACGTTGCACTGAGGAGCAGTAATTCCTACAGAGACTGCAAGTTTTGGGGCACAAACCAACCAGCGATCTCAGCTGCTTTCAAGAAACTCGTTGAACCCAAGGAGGTTGTGTGGGACAAAGAGCCAAAAGGGGGCAGGGGGTTGTTCTTAGGGGATCTTCTGGAAAATGTCTCAGAGAAGGTCTCACAACATTGCCAAGATGACCAGTACTACAGAGCCCAGAGACATGGTGGCAGATCTTCATTTGTTCCTCACCCCCTACCTTTTCAACACCCCCCAAAAATCATCTGCCAAGCCCCAGCTGCCTATACCAGGTTGTCCAGCTCGGGGTCGTCGCTGAAGAAGGGCTTGTGCTCCTGCTCCTGCTGGTGGACAAAGTTCTCGATGTCAACATCGAAGCTGGCCGAGGTGATGCACTCCGAGCCCTGCGTCGCCTGCTCACACTTCTCAAAGAGCAACGTCAGCAGCGGGAACAGCGGGTGCCTGCAGAGGACAAAGGAGACCACCCATAACGCCCACTGTTTAGGGTCCCATGTCCATCCATCCATCCATCATCCATCCATCCATCATCCATCCATCATCCATCCATCCATCCATCCATCATCCATCCATCCATCCATCATCCATCATCCATCCATCCATCCATCATCCATCCATAATCCATCATCCATCCATCCTCCATCATCCATCCATCCATCATCCATCCATCCATCATCCATCCATCCATCCATCATCCATCATCCATCCATCATCCATCATCCATCATCCATCCATCCATCCATCATCCATCCATCCATCATGCATCCATCCATCATCCACCCATCATCTATCCATCATGCATCCATCCATCCATCATCCATCCCTCCATCATCCATCCATCCATCCATCCATCCATTCCCTCCCAGTCTCTAAGAACCTGCTGGTGCAAACCTCATTCCCAAGTCACACTGGAAGTGCTCCCTCTAGATCTCTTTCAGCAACAACAACAACAAAAAAGCTTAAGAATTGTAAAAGTCACTATCTTCTCCATCGGGCAATGACTTGTTCCAATGTCTTGGTGTTTTCCATCATTTCCAGCATTTCCTAAATAGGCAAAAAGGCTAAGTCTTGGACATAGCCAAGATGTCCTGGAGTGCCATCAGCTGTCCAAGTGGCTTTTCCTTTCAAGGATGAACATCAGCACCTGCTCATTGATGGTAATATTTTACCTCAAAATGTCTGTGTTGGTTGGAGATGATGGATGGGGACCTCTATCTGCCTGCAGCATCCTATGGAGCAACCTTGTTACAGACTGCTCCTCCACCAAGAGGTTTCTTTGCACCTCTGATAAGTCCACAAAGATGGGTCAAATCTCACTTCTTTCTTACCATGAGATGATCTTGAAAACAAAGATTTATAGTTCTTCTTGAAATCCAAATCTCTCCAGTGATGACGCTAAGTTGATGCAATATAAAATGCAAATACACAAACAGCACCAAAGCACGTGGACAACAGGGGAGTGAAGACCATGGCTTAGGGCAGACCTCAATGAGCCTCTCCAGCTGTGCAAATTCAAATCAAAAATGTTTTATGGAGTCTTTCCAGGCAGAAATGCAAAATGCTCCTGCAGGAATGGCCTCCCACAGCACTCCAGTTATCCGAGCACAATGGGATTGGCTCCATCATTTTATCTCCAAAAGATGGCCCAGAAGATGATTGTGAATCGCTTCCTTACAGCCCTTTCGAGTCAGAGTCAGGCGAAGGGGTTAAACCCCTTGGCTAAGTCTTCATTTGCAGCCGCTAATACCACAGCATATTATAGTTTAATCTGTCCTGATCCTGGTTTAATGCAGGATTCACCGAGGCTGGAGCAGAGAGTGGCGAGGGGGGGAAATCATTTCATAATTTCAGTAGCCCCGCTGGAGCTTAGCCAAGGGATATGAAAGGCAAATTCCAGGCGGAAAGTTGAATTATTGGGAATTACGAACCGGTGGCACCGCAGCAGGTGCCTGCTGCCATTTCCAGAGCTGCTCCAACAATTAGGAGCAGAGGCATGGAATTACCCCAAGGATGGGGGTTTGGGCAGGGGAGAAGGGGGTTGCAGTCCCTGAGCAATTTGAGCCCCTTTTCTTTGAGGAGTTGCATTGATCAAGGGGGATTAAGGCCAGAATCACCCTGTACTCCTCAGTATTGATAACAGGGGCAGTGCTGGAACCCAGGAAGGTTTTGGGGCTGGCAGGGAGTAGGAGGAGGAAGGAACAGGGTTGAGGGGAGAATGGCTTGCTTTTCAGCTGAAAATAAAATGGGATAAAAATTTAAAATCTAAGATAAAATTTAAAAAAAAAAGGGGAATTCAATCTGATCAAATCCATCAATAAATAAAAATAAAATGGAATTAAGCCAAACAATAAAATAAACACCAAATAAAATGAAATAACATTAAACAAAAAAAAAATCAAAATTTAAAATATATAAATTTAAAAAAAAAAACCAAACCACAAAAACAAACACAAGGGGAAATCAGGGGGGCCAAGACACCCAGGGATGAGTTAAAGGAAGGCACCAAGGGCACCCTCTGAGAGCTCAAGGAGTGCTGGAATTTGGGGGTTTGCCATGAGCTTTATGCTGAACAGTTGTGGAATTTGGGGGACTTTTTTTAATTTTTGCATGGAAAAAAACCCAACCCAAGGCAGTGTTTTCTCCATTTCCAGCCTTTCCATGGGCACACGATGCAAAGGAAAGGATGGCCCACCCTGGCAGGTGGAGGTTGTGGCATAAAAACTGAGAGCTGGAGCCCCTTTTTGCCATGAAATTTGCAGGGGAATCAGGAGGATTTTCCCCACTGTGGGTGTCACAGAGGTGGAAAACCACCCGTATGGCACAAAGGAGAGTTTTGTGGTAGAAAAATCTGCTTTTGCTGATTATGGTTTTGTAAAAAAAAAACTGTTTTGTTTAGTTGGGGTTTTTTTTTGCTGCCAGGGAATCCTCCAAATGAAAGGGCTGAACCAGCCCTGACATTTTCCTGCAGGAGAGAGGTCGTTTGCAGCCACTAATAAAAAGGATTCGACACGGGCTAATAAAGAGGAATGAATTCCTCTAATGGCCTAATTTCCCACCTTCAGCCGAGCCAGCAGCACAGCAGGCACGTCACAACAGGATTTTTTTTTCCCCACCTCTTTTCCCCTAAAAAAACCCCAAATAACCCAAACCAAAACAAAATCAAATCCCAAACAACAAAAAATCCACACAAAATGCCCCCCACCAAACTTAGTGCAAAGAAATCCAAGCATTTCCCACTAGGAAAAATCCAATTTGTGGTGCTCGGGTGGTTTAAGCATCATTTTCCTTCAGGAGCATCATCTTTTCTGGTCCAAAATCCATTGGGAAGTCCCAGCCCCGCTGTTGCATCAAGTCAGGAAAACACTTTAGCTGGGAGAAAATTGCAGCTGAGAAGTGACACTGCTGGACCAGCCCCTGCCAAGCTGCTCCCACACCAAGAAAGGTGGGGAAGGATTTTATTTTTTTTTTTCCCCCATTTTTTCTATTTTTTTAACGAGTGATAAACCTCCTGCTGGGGCATAAAACCCGGCAGGGTGACTTGTCCATGGGTTTTTATATTTCCCATCACATTTTCCCAGCAATTTCCCTCCAGCTTGATCGACCGGCGCTGACAGCCCGCGCCTTCTGCCTTGGTGCAATTATTGAAAATTAACAAAAATCCATTCTTTTGGGGGGAGGGAAACAGACCTAGGAGGGCTAAGAAAAATCCTTGTGTGCGTTTGATACCTAATGACATATCCACCATCCATTTTAGTCACTGGATAGGGGGATTGTCAGTAAAAAAAAGGTGAATTTTATGTAAATATATAATGTGTTATATAAATATATAGTAGTATATATTTGTTTTATATAAAAATCGATTTGTGGGGTTGTTTTGGCTAGTACCCAAAAATAAGCATCCAGGTTTGGGCAATAAGTGCACACATGGAACTGGACAACAATTTCCCCTCACTTTTCTCGGGGGAATACCTCCCATAAGGTGTTTTTTGCATGTCTATGACCTTCCCATTAAGGCTGTGAAAACTCCAGAGTTTGTTTTCTTCCCTTTATTCCACAAATGCTGCAGAACTCCTCATGGAAGGGCAAAAAGAAGGTACTTTGGTCCTCAAATGGCTTTTTTTGCTGTGAGGAAATGACTTCCATCACTGGGAGACCTGCAGCAAATAATCCTTGGTGTTTTCCTGGGAATGAGTGAGTTTATTCCATACTTTCATCCACCTTTTCAGACCTTTCAGCCTTGTAATATTTGAATATTTGGAGGAAATATTTTTAATTCCTTCAAGTCCAAGCTGCAATTTTTTGGTTCACAAGCCCCCACAGCCCTGGTCATTGATAGGTTAATCCTAAACCTTAAACATTAATCCTAATTATATTAGAATATTGTTACTCTTACATCATTGCTCTATGTTCCAATATTGTAAATTATCACCTATCACTTGTATAATTACATATTACTTATATAATTATACTATTTACATAATTAAAGCATTACTTATAGCAGTTATACAATAATACTACTGCATATATTAAAATATAATATATTATTATGCCCAAATCGACAAAAAAGGGACTTGAGGAGCCACCCAACCCTTGCCCATCACTGCCCACGTCCTGTACAGATGCAGGAACTGCACGTTTCAAGTTAATGTGTGACTTCTCTCCTCGTTCAGCCCCAAATCACACTGCTTTGCCCCCAGAAAGTTCATGTGGGGGGAGTTTTTGAATATTTTGAGGGGGCAGAGATGCTGCAGAGCGAAGCCCACGAAGGAGCTCCATCACCACGTGTTATAATCAACGCTAAAAAGGAGCTAATTGCTAATTCCCCCCTTCCCGCGTGTTAATTAATGCATCAGAAGAACAGCAGATTAATAATGCATAATAACAACGAATGCATCAAGCAACCGACCCGGCAACCGATGCATTAATTAATGCATCGCCGCATTGACGCAATAACCCCGCGCTACAACAACCGAGCCATTAATTAAGAGGCATTAATGAATGCAATTAGCTTGCCTCACCTGTAGACTGCCCTCTTGTCGGCCTCCAGCTGCGCCTGGGGGTCGCCGCCCGCGGCCGGCACCGCCGCGTTGGCCGCCGCCGCTGGCGTGGTCAGGTGCACGGGCTGGGCTTTGCTGGGCTGCTGGGCTGTGGCTGTCATCTGGGAAAGGAGAGAGGGGAGAAAGGAATGTGAAACGAAAGGAAATTAAATTAAATTAAATTAAATTAAAGCAGGGTTTGTTGTGATTTTCCCCGACGGGTTTCGCGGCGTTCCGAGCGGAATTTTGGGGCGTTCCGGATGCAGCGCTCTGGTGGGGCAGGTAAAACATACACAGGCATTTTGTCTTTGCCTGGAAAGGGAAGGTTTAGATTTTTACCACATTTTCTTCCACTTTTCACCAGGGGAAAATACAGGAAAAAACGTCCCACCATTTTTAGTGTGTGGGGTAATTTAGGAAGGGAAGTTTCACAGAAGTCCCAGATTAAATCAGCTGCAACACTTGCTTTGCCAAGAGCACTTTCAAAGCAGGTATTACTGTCTAGACACAGTCATTTTCAATTTTATCCCAAAATTAGGTGAGCCTCTTCCAGCTCGCCAAGCCCAGCAATGAGTCACCTCAGAGCTGTTAGAAGGCAGCCAAAAAAAATTCCTGACTTTTTTTGGTGCCCATACCCAAATCAACCAACTTTAGCTGCCATCATGGGAATGTGCTGTGTGCAATAAATCACCCTGACAACAAATATTGTGTTTATTTTTAAAATGGTAATGATTTTAGGGAAATATCAACCTTGAAGATGGGAGATGTGCTTGTGCCATTACTCCTGTGAATCTCTGCTCCAGCATCACCCCAAAAGTGCCACCCTCTGGAACAGCAACACCTATTTAGGACAATTTTCACTTAAAATTATTAAGTCCTTTAAAAAAAAAATCTGAATTACTCATTGTCAGGCTTCAGACAGGTCCAACCTGGTCTTTGCGTTATGGTTACAAAATTATTCCATTTAAAAAAAAATTTCAGGGAGAATTTGAAACAACTGAGGCTCAAATGCATCAGCAGCATCCCAAATCCAGTGGTTTCAGCCTAAAATCTCAGTGGAAAACCATTGCAAAGTGGTTGGTTTGGCTGCCTCTCTGCTGAAATTTGTGAAAAGTTTAGTATTTGCCTGTTTTTACCTGTAAATGTTCAGTCCTCCCTCAAGGCACGGAGCAAAAGGAAGCTTTGGTTTTGCTCAACGTTATATATATAATTTATTTAATTGTCTAATGCACTTATTTCTTCCTGTCTGTGTTTTGATATAAATAATACATATTATTTATTTGTCTGATACATTTCTGTATTTATACAGAAATAATTTTTTTATTTATTTATTTTTATTTATTTGTCTAATATGTCTTTAAATTTATTTGCAATTGTTAACATATAAAAATGCCATAAATAAAGTATATAAAATGATATTTATAAAATATATAAATAATGTGTATTATTTATAATAGTATATAAATTATCATGTCATTAATTAGTGTAAATGTACATACATGTATATTTATAC